>KV441643.1:0-219559 GCA_001644535.1 Pyrenochaeta sp. DS3sAY3a | reverse complement strand
GGAGAGAGGGAGAGAGGGAGAGAGGGAGAGAGGGAGAGAGGGAGAGAGGGAGAGAGGGAGAGAGGGTGGTGGATGGGCTTGAAATTGACGGTGACTGTGAATTTTACTTACACTGACGTTAGGATTAACGGTGACTTCTGCATTGGCATTAGACTTGTGTAGGAACCAAAAGTTGGAGATTAGATGGATTGGATAATGAGCTATCTACGTCTGTGAACTCCCTTTTATATCCAAGGTGAGTGCTTGCTACATGATTCTGAACAAGCTGCTTGTTCAAGACAGCAAGTCGAGCAGCTTGATTATGACACTCAGCTACAAAGCTGTCTAGACATGAGGATGGAATATGCTAGAAACTAACAATGCGAGTTCGTCGCACGAGAGAGTGAGTGAGCGAAGCGAATAAAACGACAGAAGTGCTCACGAACGAGCGAAGCCAACATTGAGATTGACGGTGACTCTGAAGTTTACTTTGGAGCTTACATTGTTGTTTCAACCGACGCTGACTTTGCGTTAGTTTGGATCCTTGTGGCTTTGAGTAATTTCAGAACTGGCATTGACTTTGCCTTCGACACTGGCATTGACATTACAACTAGCATTTCCTTCATGTACCCTTACCTTTCCCTCGCAAAGCAATAAACTGCATGCATTGTCCACGAAGACTGACCAATACACAAGGCGCAGGTGCATTTAACACACGAAAGCCCATTCACGATACCCTCGACGACCTCAGGACTGCTCAGAGTAAAGGGATGAGGAAATACTAAGAACAGCTTGATTTTAACTCCAGGATACAAATGTCTCAACGACTTCATCACATTGAGCGCATATCAAGACGGAGGTAGAAGTGGAAGTGGAAGTGGTAGTGGAAGCAGAAGGACGTCGTCGTGGTTTGTCAAAATGGGTATTTTTGGAGTGGGAAACAGCATCCTGAGTTCAGAGATGGAGGTATAGGCAAGGCAGAGGCGGAGGGTGTGTACATATAGAAAAACCGGCACTGGCGGTTGGACGTTGCCCAGTCCAGTCAAGTCGAGCCCAGCGCCGTTCGAGTCACATCGAGTCCCATCGAGTCCAGCCCCGTCGAGGCTGATCCACATGCACTGCAAACTGTAGGTTAGTGAACGAATGCATGGCACATGTCCATTTACACATCCACATTTTCAGAACCATCAACTTAGCACGGCCTAGCTGCAATTCCATCTACTCCAGCCTAGTTTAGTCGGAACTATCTACCTAACTACCTACTTGTCACAAGTAGAGACTTCTTGTACTTCGCAAACACGGAGCACAACTTCACGAGCCGTCCAGCGCGACGTTACGATGCGGCACGTTGCGATGCATTGCGTAGCCTTGCGGTGCGCAAAGCACAAAGGAACGTTAGCACCGACGTCAAATTGTATCATCCCCTAACGGACAGTTCAGTCCTGGAACTGGGGACGTAGTAGCTCAGTGTAGTTCAAGTCCAATTCGAACTCGACCTCGACCTCGACCTCGACCTCAAACTTGAACTGAAACTCAAACTCGGCCTCGACCTCGACCTCCACACTCTACACTCTACACTCCACCATCCGCCCTCTACACCATGCCATCCATCTTTCCATCCCGCGCTGTGTCGTCCCCGCAAACAAGCCAACTCCAGCGTCTCTGGAAGCTAGCTAGGTAGGTAGACACGCAAAGGACAAGGACAATCCTTTCGCATGGACATTGGTATATAGGGAAGGGTGAAGTACGTACCAATGAAGGGCTTATGCGGAGTGAGTGAGTGGAGTGGAGTGGGTATGCATGCATGTACAGCGACTAACTGACGAGCCAATTAACCAATTGTACGCAAGCATCGCGGTGGATGTATTTCTTTCATTTCATTTCTTGGCTTGGCGCTCGAGTTTTCTCCTCGTTGGATACTCTAGATATGGCCGTCCTCCGGCGCAGGTTGTCTAGGCGGCAGATTCGGATACGATCGGACGGTGTATGTGAAGACAACTTAAGGAGAAAATTTTGTGAAGAACTGGCAGATAGCAGAGGTTTACGTAGCTGTGAAGATGGCAGTTTGCGAATATCGTTGGTGGTATTGTGATATGGACGTGTTCTTCCCCTACATACGCTGTCGATGCGGAGACGGAACTGGCCACTTAGAGAAAAGAGCGGCACCGGCACGTAGTCCTAAAGCTAGTCTACCCCAAGTTCCAATTTACCAGAATCACATCACATGACGGACCTACCATTCCCAACCAAGTAATCCTCTGTATGTGTGAACCTCCCATTGCATTCCGAACATCAGCGCTACTTCCTCTCCGCAGTCACCCTCACCCCGCTCACCAACGAAACACTCCTCTCAACTGCGGATACCATACCCGATGCTCTTCCCCCCAGCACATCCTGGATCTATCCTTCCGGTCGACCGCAGCCCCTGATCCCAGAACGACCACAAAGTCATGGACTCGCCTTGCTGTCTACCTTTCATGCCGTAGCTTCCGCCTTGACAGCAGACCAGCATCGCCCCCTACCACGCACTCGGACAGCTCGCAGAGCAGGGATATCATGCCGCTGGTACGCGATCCTAGATGGCGTGCCTCAGTACAGGGGGGCTGCCTGACTGGCATTCGAGCTAGTGGGGGACTGGGAGGAGGCTGGATGGAGTGTGGATCAGCCGCAGGGATCAAGGGCGTTGTTGTTCGAAGAGCGCGGTCTGGCTGTGCTGGGGGGTGTTGTGGAAAGCGCCGCGATGAGCCCGCGCGGGTCTGGGAATCTGGTTGCGCGTGCGTTAGGCGTTAGGCGTTGGGCGTTTGTGCGTTGTGCGTTCATCTCCTTTGACGACGACCGGGCGCGCGAAACATGCCACTGTCGTTAGGCCGCCACGGGATATACCAGAGGGGTACCTTCCTACTACCGATGAGATAGCAAACCCCCGCTTGGTGATGACGGTGGGTATGCGCAAGGGACGAATAGAAGTGTTATCTGCTGTTTGAGCAGTCTGTCCGATTGTCATTATCAGCTCACTTTCGACTGCTTAGTAAATGCTGTAGCGACGTTGTGATGGAAGTCAGCCGAGTGCATCAGATCCACTTGAGGCTCATCTTAGTATCGTGCGCGAGGCGTGTCATCACACTGGCTGTCGTCGAAAAGACATGCATGTGATCGTAATGCGTACAGGAGGCAGATGCCAGTCGCTTCTTGGAGATGGCACATATGCAGTTAGGCTTGATTTGATGCCTGGACAAATGAGGAGACGGTCTGAGGCAGAAACATGGAAACGGTAAGTATGCCAAGGCTGGAGAACGACTCCCTCGGAGGCCGTCTGGTCAAGACGATATTACGTAAGGACAGCAAGTGGAGTCTTGAGCTGAACGGCACCTGAAATGTGGCGAGTGTGAGTACGAGGGGCATTTCCGCAGTGGACCCGATTTGGCAGCCAGAAACATGGTTGAATTGAAATGAGGTTCGTTTCTTTCAAGCCGCAACGTCGTCTGGTGCTGGGAGCCAGATGGCGCGCTAGACTCGCCCCAACAAGACGCCTCACGGTTGGACATCATGGATTCATGGACCGCTGGCGCACTATTGAACGCCAACGGCGCAAGAGTGGTATTTTGGAGCTGGAAATGGCAGGACGAATCAGATCCGCAGCTATGAAAGCGAGGATGGCGTCCCGGACCCGCCTCCGCAAAACCAAGTCATGTGTAGTATAGCGTCGAACGCCGCCTTAAGCGTCCATCAGCGCCAGGGACAGGGGCACTGCTTCGCTAATCTTCAAGGATAGCGTGGGAAGGAATATGATATCTTCAAACGATAGATTGTGATGATGCAGTCTGGCGTGATAAGTGGAACGATATCGTGGCACATGATGCAGACACTCAACTGCTTCCTCCTCGGAGACGACCTTGTTGTAAATGCTGAACAGGACCGAATCGATAGGATGCAAAGTGGGGGTACAAGCATGCCTCACAATCGAAATTTGAATGAGGAAATAGCTGATGAGGAATCGTGCTCTTGGCGATGAATGTCGCTTGATTCTCGAACTACCTGCTCGCTATGCATTCGGTAGGTATCACAAGGACACGGCATAGGACTTCTGCAAGCATCTGGAAAGCGTCTTGTTCTGTCTAAACCACAAAGAATATTGACCGTTGACAAATAAGATCATCTCTGATGATGAAGGTATGCAAATGGGTTGGGTTTGATGAAGGTACTGCATTTCGAGTGTTAACTGCTGTTATGAATGGCAAGTTGTCCTCTAGCTATCCACTATGCAATGTCAGCATTTCGTATATCTCATATCCGTAAGTGCCGTCAGGTGTGCTCCACTGCTCATGTACCCGACCTACCATGCAGGAATCCTTTGATAAACTGCACGACAAACGAACAGGTCAACTCAGCTTTTGGCCGATGCTAAGGTTACCCAGAGCAATGTCGTAATCCGAGAAGATGCAAAGGTATAGTCCCACTGCGTGACGGCCATACTGACGCGAGACTGACATGGGGTACGGCGTTCTGTCTGTCGAGTTGTCACTCACGTCAATGAGGTTTTGAGATGTCCCTGTGCAGATCCTCGTCGTCATTTCCTTCGCCTGTCAAGATCTTCTCGAGTACCCGTGACCTTTGGATTAGAGGGGCAAGATCTGCTGTGCTGACGGTGGTTGTACTGAGTGCGTTGTGATCGGCACGATATCGAAAGTTCGACCAGTAGACATGTCACATTCTGTTCTTCACATGCTACCTGCAGTTGGAGACGGCCAATGAGCATCAGTCTTGAGCATCATCGGTAGCCCTCGTTCGACGACAGAGGCCCTCTGTAGCATTGTGTCAATGCGAGGATTCTCTGCGACTGACCGCGAGCGTGGATCCGCAGAGGATTGTCATGAGGGGGCGATATTGTGGAACAAAGCTGTGATCCACGAGTACATTTTGACATAAAAGCGGGTTTGGTGTGTTGTTCGGGTGAGCACTCCCAAATCCCCGCCTTCCATGTGTAACAAGTAGGCTCTCGAGCCGAATGTGGCCATGTAGATGTTGCTTCCTGTACCATTGTAGATGAACGCGGACACAGTCGTAGGGAGGTTGAGGTGTGCGATGATTGGCCAACACGGGGAGATATTTACCGTTCTCGTCTTGTGCGGTTGTCGTGATGGTGGAATGCAGCCCAAAGTCTTGTTTAGACGCGGAGTATCGGTGGGAAACGCCACCTCGTCATCTCCTTTCATCATACACAGAGGAGCTCGTGGTCCATGTTTAAGATGTCTTGCGATAGAGGTTGAGTTGCTGGCAATAAATGACGGCACTGCGTAGTGGTGTGGATGCACATAGTGACGGAGCTGGTACGGCACAGCAAGCGGGAAGGAGCAGGCGAATTGCCCAAATTACTCCGGCGTCAGGCACCAAGTCATACCACCACCACAGAAGACCTTGACGAGAAGCAGACGATGCAAGGACGCGAGCGTCTTGCGGCCATGTAACCTTGGCAGCCTTGCCGTAACGGCTTTCTTCCATTTATGATTTGGGCAGGCCAACACCGACTCACCGATCTTAGACTAGTTCGGCACGCGACAGGTCCCACACCAAGAAGAATTTGATCACGGATCCGGACTGCTAAGGACGGCTACATCCCCAGACTAATTATCGATTCAAGGCGCCGGCTTGAGGCTGTCACACCTTGTTGCCGTCATCTACTCCTTCAGCGCCCGCCCGGCAGTCGTGCAGCAGCCTTACCGCTCCACTCCGTTGCACAGCACCTGTAACAGCTCACCTCAGACACTCCAAATGTGCCCTCGGTAGTGGCATTTGCAAGAACCGCGAGGAAAAGGAGGCCATCGCCATTGCTCTCGTGTTCGCAGGCCTCACCGCTATGCGAAATTGATTGCCGCTTCATGAGCTTCATAACGCTGGATAGTTGATCTTCAGGAACCGCCATTTATCCCAGACAAGTACGCCATTGAAGCTCGCCAACCACAACGCACGTGTCCTACCCCAGATTAAGCTTGATTAGGCCGTTTGGCAACACCATCGACCTTTTTGTCCGTGACTCTGGTGCATCAGGAACATCGAGCCGCTTCCCTTCCGCGCCTGTTTTGCCGTCACCGCGCGTTCTCATCTCTTTGCTGAACTTACTGTTGCGTCAGCCCTGTCACTGCTGTGCCACTCATATTAAAGCATGCGATTAGCTTTCACCTCTACCAATACCGCTCTTCCGGACTGCCCATCTGGAAACCGTTGCACTTTAACGGTACGCTGCATGCATCAGGACACACCCTCTTCCAACCACTCTTCTATTCAGCACACAACATAGGGAACTTCCCCGCTTCCTTGCACAGCATCCCGCATATCCAGGATCAACATCGCCATCTCCCAGCCGACGAGGCACCAGCGACTCCGTCTCCCCTTATTGCCCTCCCGCACACCTGATTACCTCTGATACCCACATCCGGAAATCCAAAATACGTATATGCCCGCCATGGCCGTGACCAAGAAAACTGCACCGCGACCAACAATGCCTTCCGCGTCCCCAGCCATCACCGCAACGGCCCTTCTGGCCGCGTCATCCCACGAAGTCGCCATGCTCCACGATGTCCACGAACTGCTCAACAAAATCTTCGTCCGCAACAGGAACCAGCACCGCCGCTCGCACTGGTGGAAGAGCCTGCACGCCTTCCGCAAGCAGCTCGGCCTGCTCATGCAGGAACTCGAGGGCAAAAAGAGCGAGCGCGAAGAGAAAGTCGAAGCCAGACTCAGGTACTGGGACGCCAGCTGCATCCACCAGTGGTACTAGTACGACTTCCCTTCCCCCGTCCTCCCTTTTGCACACACACACACACGCAACAACGCAACAACGCACACAGAAAACTAACATTGCCAAAAAGCCAGTTCAGTCAACTCGTGTCCGTCGGACCGTTTGCCATGCTGGGCTTAGTCATGATGGCGTCTGTGGCGCGCGTCTGTCGCATCGCCGGCATCACGGCCGTGTACGAGGAGATCGCCTCGGGCGACATCCAGGGCGTCTTGACGGCGAGCGATGACTTGGCCATGGCGAATGAGTTTGCGGGCGTGCTGGACGACGAGGAAGAGTGGGACGAGGGCATTGTTATTCAGCGCGAGAGTCCGACGGCGTGAGTCCGACGACGTGTGGCGAGCTCCTCGAGGCCGAGGTCGAGGTCTTTTTTCCTACCTACTACTACTACTACTACTGGCTGTCTATCACGACAGCACGGCAAAAGTGTTACTTTCTTTCTTCTGCAATGTACGATGTATGAGTACTCTTGATACCAGCGCCGACCATGAGGCGTTCACGGCGAGGAGTTTATGGGATGGCGTTTAGCACGGTGTTTGCATGGGGGACGGAATGGCGGATCAGGGATTATGGGGGAAGCGTAATGAATGCATGACTACCTGCTCTGAGTGAATGCAGATTATGTAGTATCTTCCCTTTCCATCTCTAGAAGCAGAGCAACTCAATTCGATCTCCCTGATAGTCGTCACTGATAAACGCCGTCTCATTATCCGATTAATCCCCCATCCTCGTCTCCTGTATGTGGTGCATTGAGTGGGGAGTTTGGATAGCTGCGCGGAGGTACTCGTGAAAGTCGTGATGGTGGGTTGTGCTGGTGCTGGGTTTGTGGTGTTTGGTTTGAGATGGTGCTTTTTGCTTCAGATCTCAAGGGCTTCTTGTTTTCCTAAACAGCATTCTTCTCCATCTTCGGCATGACTGTGGTTTTGCGTATCGAGAGATTTCTTCTTGCGATGCGGGCTTGACTATGTAATAGCTGATGATCGAGTCACACGCTTTTTGGCTCGAGCTTCCATCTGGCTGCGACGTTGCGCGGCTTTTGGGAATTATGTCGCTACATCGATCTTTGGGGGGTCCAGGGGCCATCAAAAGTTTTCTAGAAGGCTTTCGTGATTGTGGTGGGCGTTGGGATGCGGGAGGAATGCTTGATTCCATGCTGGAGAGAGCGCCCAGCCACTTCAATAGCCACACCTGATTTTCTTGCGTACACAGCGTACAGAGTATTGTTGATGGCAGTCTTCATTTGATGGGGCGATCCCATCTTCTCTCGGCCTTTACAGTGGTCCCATACGTTGAGGGGTTTTCTTGTTTGATAGAACAGGAGCGTTAGGGAGAAGATTGGTAGCAAGCCCCCTATTAGGCACTGCTAAGAGAGAACGTTCAGTACAGAGCATAAAAGTCACTGTATTTCTCGTAGTTAATAGACAACGCAACACTCATCTCTCCAATGATTGCAGCAGGTCGCACATCCTGCGTCCACAGCCGAAGAGTTCGGATAACCACAGATGCAGCATACCCAATGAAAATGTCCGAGTCTTACACCTTCTCTTACTGGACGCACATCCTGGGTATCCCTCGGGGTAAATGTGGGCAAGCACGGCGCGGCTTCGGCCTCTACATTATCCCGTCGTTCCGTCGAACGCAGCAGTGAATCAACTTCTCTCTTTGTTCTTGGGGGTGTCTGGACCTCGGGTTCAAGCGTAGTGCGTGACAACGGCAGCGGTGGAGCAATTCCTTCCGTAGACCCTGAAAATCCCTCGACTTCCGCATCACGCGTAGTACCCAACGACTGTAGCAGCAGTGAAGACATCTCTTCTCTAGTGTTAGGTAATCTCACTTCTCGGGCTCCAAGTTCCTTAGCAATGTCGCTCAGGATGTCAGTCAAAGGAACCATATATATGTCCCCGAGGGCATCATCGGCCACCACATGGCCAAGCACTCGAACTTTCTGCTCGACATGCTCTCTAAGACTCGAAATTAGGTATTTCAATGCCGCTATAACAGCCTTAAACACCCCGTTCTGTCCGCTCACTACCCAGGACCCTGATGCGCCACTGTGTAATTCTGGATGCAGTAAGCTCAGGGTATGTTTTGACGGAATTCGGACTTACCTTGACCATCGTGTACCGTGATAGTGTAGACTCGAATAAAGTCCAGTCCGAATGGAAGCAGAGCGAATGAAGGCAGCGAAGAAATTTCTCCCCTGATCGAGGACTTCGAGCCAATTTCAACCGGGCCGACGGGCTCTCTTGAATCGACGTCGAAAGAGAACGTTTCCGCGGTTGGGGGAGCTACAAGTCGCGTAAGATTTTTTATCAGCGCCCAATCGTGACTTCGAGCGGTCGCCGAATAAGACGCTTCCGCTATCTTCCCATATTCATACCACCACACACTATTCATTATGGAGCTTGTTCGACCAGTTGAGCTTAGTATAGGGTCGGACTCCCGTCTACTAGCCTCGGTGTCAACGCCATTCCCATCCATAGTTCGTTGCATCCCATCTTGAACAAGCGCGTGTCCAGCTGTGAGCCCATATACGGATGAGGTACCGTCGTGATGAGTCACAATTAGGACTCCGCCCATAGTAGCGCAACGCGCATCGCCTGCTCCTACGATCTTGACATAATTTGACCAAGGATTTTGGTCCGATTCGCCTGGGTTTCCAACGTAAACCTTATCCGAAGAGTCTTCTGGACCTTGGAATGATGCTTTTTGTCGTGGTGGGTGGCCAATAACGAAAACTTTGAGGTTCAGCTGCCCAGGTTGAGAGGGTTGACAAAGTCGTCGGGCCATTTCACACTGAAAGAACTTTTTCACAAGCTCCCTCACAGTGTCTGGGCAAAATATAACGATTGATGGTACAGCGGATACTTCGTCTTCTCCTGCCACGAGCAGCCGAATGGCAAATGGTTGGAAGGTTTTGCGACTCTTGCGCAACTCGATCAGAAGAGGGCCCTTTAATCTATCAATAATATCTTCAAAGGACTGAATTATTGATTTATCGACATCTTTCTCAAATCTTTTCAGGCCTTGCACGGGTGTGTCTTGAGACCCAGATGCATTCAACGTTGCTGGAGCCTTGTTGACGGTGAGAACATTGTGGCCGGATGCTAGCATGGAATAGAGCGACCCTATGCGCTGTAGGATACCATTCGAGTTCGTGGACGTAGCGAGCATCGACATAATTGAACCGAGGAAATGGACTGGTAGAGAGTAGGGTCTGTTCGTTGGAGTTATTTCATGGATTTCGGACAGACGAGGTTCTGTCTTCCGAGCTTCCAATCAGATCAAATCGGTCGATGTGCTGGCGTGGCGCCCTCACCGGTTTTCAGATGGTCGTACTGACCCTCAGCTTGGGGTCTTGGCCAAATTTGTCTGCCTCGTGAGCTGGGTATTATGTGAATTCCTGAAAGAACGAGCATCAGATAGCCCAATGCAATACTTATTTCGATCATAATGGATTCCCTCTCTTCAAATGCGTTTCTTTTAGCAACCGTCAACACAAATCAATTTCAGAAATTGGGCCAGTGCATCTGGGGTTGGAATCTTTGCGGCAACTGCAGTAGGCGACCAGAGTGTGATCAAGCAACTTGTCCGTGGAGTCGGGCGAGGCGGCTTCAGATCTTCTGGGATCGATATGCAGATCTTACAGAACGCTACGTACCAGAATTTGGCTCTGAGGGACCAGCGTTGTCTTCGCACGAAGATTTATTGAATATCATACAACTGATCAAAGCGAAGCCAAACACAAACCGGGAGGACTTGATGCGACAGCTTTTTCTGACCACGCAAAGCGTCACAAATCGTGCCAGTGCCTCGGATCAAAACAGATCGATGAACATTGCGGCAAGCATCTTGTTGCTCAGCAATTGTGGAACATCGTATGAGTGCGCAGATTTTCTGGAAGATGGAGGTACCTCGATATCCTGGGACAACGAAAAATCAGTAAGCATGTTTGTATCGCAAGTTTATCCGGCAAGAACACATCCTTACTTTGACATGTCATCTAATCTACACAACACGATGAACGTCATAGAGGCCGTTGCCGCACTGAAGCTGGCCGACAGGGGGATTACGCTTGAGCCTACTCAGGATCTCCGGAGCCATTTGACCTTGGAGTACCAGAAGCGGAAGAAAGTGTTACGAATCTTCCATTGCCCTGCTGTGCTCAAAGAGATACTTCTAGCAAGCCAAGCTGATCCCAACGCTTGCTTGATTCCAAGGGCAATGGCTTTGGAGGTGTTGGACACAATCTACAAAGTCTTATTTCCTCCAGACGTCAAATCGCAGAAACTACTGTCATCCCTCGTCCGGAAATATCGCTTCGACAAGGACCTTCTCCATTACGATATGGCGCGCTATCGGCGAGACGACGACCCCATTGTATCCTACTCTTACTATGGCACTCAACTTGCCTCATTGTATGATGAACTCCAAAATCCAACTCCTCGTCCCGGGTGGGAGAGCTGGTTCCAGAAATACAGTTCACCAAGGTACATGATCATGGCGACAATGGTTGGGGTTTTCATAGCCGTTATCCTTGGAGTACTGGGATTAGGTGTTGCTGGTTTCCAGGCATGGCTCACTTATCAGCAGTGGAAACATCCGGTGAAGGAGTCATAAATCTGGACGTTCAAACAAGGTGCATTAGATAAGGAGTGACGGGAAGTGAAGTGGAGGTGGCCGAGGTCGATGTGGACATCAGGGTCTACCGAGGCGTTGCGAACAAATTGCAAACACACGTGATGACAGGATACTTTATATATGAACACCCATCTGCACTCAGTTTCCACAACTCCACAGCCAAGAAAATCTCGCATCAACCTGCTACCAAGCATACATCGCAGCACTCGAACCCGATACATACTGCATCACATATAGCGGTACTCCAACCCACTGCATACTGCATCACATATACCACCCAGCATCAAGCATGTAACATACTGCCGGCAAAAACCTACCCTCCGTCCAGAAACCCGGAATCCAGTACCAGTACGAGCTGCACCTTTTTTTATCTCCGGCGAAGTAGTTCGGCGAGGCAGTCCGGCCAACGAGGATGCGTGACGTCTTGGTATATCACCATTACTATTATCACACTCAGAATAATATCTGGATGTCATATAGCCTATAACAGGGTCATTTAATCTAGTCAAGCATCACCGGACGAGGATTCATGGGTCCAAAAGTAACCTTGCCCGGCTGTCAT
This sequence comes from Pyrenochaeta sp. DS3sAY3a, assembly GCA_001644535.1. Taxonomy (NCBI): domain Eukaryota; kingdom Fungi; phylum Ascomycota; class Dothideomycetes; order Pleosporales; family Cucurbitariaceae; genus Pyrenochaeta; species Pyrenochaeta sp. DS3sAY3a. Next base: position 207,584 of record KV441643.1, on the reverse strand, counting down.
GCCATGTGGGATGCGGGACTTGACTTGAGCGATTGCAAGATTGGTTGGCATTGAGTAAAGTGGAGTGTAGTAGGGGTGCCTGCGAATGCGAAGAAAGAACAGCAGACGCTCTGATTGGGGGCGGATACACATCGACAGGACAACGCAAGGATATCAGATATGAAAGGATCGATCAAGGCTGTTTCAACAAATCCATGGTATGATTCTCACGGAGAAGTGCTATGCCGTGAAGGAACATGCGAGAAGTGCAAGAAGACAGGGCAAAGAGACATGTAAGAAGCATGTGAGAGGACAAGGTAATAAGACAAGCGAGAACCACGAAGGAGAACAAGGCAACAAGACAACCGAGAAGCATGGAAGAGGGCAAGGCAAAAGGACAATCGAGAAGCATGGAAGAGAACAAGGCGAAACAAGAACAAAAAAGAGGAACCCAGAACCTGAACAACGACGAAGATCTCGGAGAGCCCGAAAAGACCAATCTACCTACCCTTCACCTCCCAACCCGCCTACACAGTGGCAACATCCCCTACGTATCACCCACTCCCAAACCTCGCCAACCCCTCCCCTCCCCCATCTTCCCGCAGATCTCGTACCACCGCCCCAACACCTACGACGCTACCCCAGCCGTTCACACTCAAGCCCTCACCTCCATCTCCAACGCACAAATCTGCAGGTGCCATTTTGCCCTATGCAAGCCTCTCGGTTCCTATGTAGGGGGGAAAAACCTGCAGGAGACAAACCTCGGGCTGCTATTACACACCCCGGTCTATATCAGAGAGTGGGCGGGCCTATCACAGGGCGGAGAGGGGGTTGTGGTTTGCAGGAAGGAGGGAGGGCGTGTGGTGTGGAATGGCATGCTGAAGGAGTGAGAAGCATGGCAGTACGTACTTCGAAGTTCGTATGTAGATAGATATGGACGTTGTTGTTAGTTGGTCGGTTAGTCAGATTATGTAGGTTGGTGTATGGATGCCCTTCCTCCGTCGATGCAAATGTACGATATACGGGCCCTCAACATGTGCGGCCGTACCTACATACACACATACGTATGTCGTACAAAGCAGCAAGCCACCAGCCAAACCCTCAGCAACCTCCATCGGGTCAACTCTCGCCTTTCTCGTTGCCAGCAGGCCGCTTTCAAAGCTCGTTCGTATGCAGGACTGCGTGGCGGAGAGCAAGCCAATCACGCACTCCGGCAGCGCACATCATTTCAAACACGCGCGCTGAGAGAGAGAGTTTTCGGCCTCGAAAAGTCGCCCGCGTGGCGCGTTGGGGAATTGCGGGTTTCCAGGCTGTGGTGGTCGCCAGCCACTTGCGCCTCTGAATGCAACCTCCACAAGCTGCCTTTCGAATGCGGATTCCGCTCAGCTGCCGTATGCACAAAAGAGGAAATACTCAGCACTTGCTCAATTTGCACTATTTACTTTCACCACCGAATTGTGAATTTCGGATATCTGCCGTCCATCCGACTCCAGCCCAGCACCAGCCCAGCACCAGCGCCCTACCACGCCACGCCACCCAGGGAGCCCCCCAGGGACACCCCCAGCCTCGCGCCTCACAAAATAAAGTACCTCCCAAACGGCACAACCCAGGTCCCTCCAAGATATCCGCACAGAATTAGAACCACAGTAGGTCCGCAATCCGGTCCCCCTGGACCCTGGCGCCCTGCCATGTCAGGAACGAGTCTTCCGATGTGCTTGCTACCCAGGCTGTCCCTGGGCCATCCTGGGCTGCGAAGGGAGATGGCATAATACTATGTCGATGCTGGAGGAACCTATTGCTCCGACTACGTGCGTTGCCCAACTAAGCAAGTCACCCAGCGACGGCGGCGCCGTTCCAAACGGGGCGAGCAGATGAGAGATGAGATGGGACATGCCATGCACATGGGAAATGCACGCCTCGACCCATGGGAGTCAGTCCACTTGCGCATAGACGCCATAGTATATAGCTAGTTGTAGGTATGTACATCCCCAGGAACGCACATACCGTAGTACATACACACAGACATACACACCCACCGCACTCCTTGTAGCAAATACATAGTATAGTGCGTTCTTCCTCCGTGCCCTCGATAGACTTGCTCCCCTCCCCTCGCCCTTCCACGCCTCACTCACTCCACTTCCCGAGGCCCTCTGTGCGCGCCGTGAGCACTCTCCGTAACAGGTAATCCTCCACGCGGTGATTGGCCAGGCTAAATCACCGACTTGCAGCGGGCCGACTCGGGATGCCGCGATCGGTGAGCGGAATGCTGCAGCGCAGCCCCAGCGGGGCGGGCGGGAGACGCGTAGGATTCGTCGAGGGCGCGACAAGCACGTTATGGATTTTTCCTTTGTGTGTTACGGACGTTATCGTTCCGGGGATGCGTGTTTGGCTGCAGTGATAAGGATTTTGTTGGAGAGAAGCATTTATTTATTTTTATCGAGGATGCTCGAGTTCATTTGTGATTGATTTGATTCATCATGGCTGGATTTTGAGCTACTAGCTAGCTATGATATAATATGATATAATCGGGCGTGCTGAGGCATGCCGGTTGTGCGAAAATTTGACGATAGAATGTAGGTACAGACATTGTGGATTATATTTGTACAAGAGGGGGTATGTGGGAAACATGTAGAGCCTGCAACAAGGAATGCTGGAATAACGGACAAGAACGAGGTATCATGGGTAACTGCGATGAAATATCCAAGAGAACCTCGGCTAGTGTGCCAATATAAGTGAGAATGCGAGCCGTTCTACAGGCGTAAATCCAAGATCGAGTATGAGCAGACGCCACCAAACACCAAAATGTGCGCAAGACAGGAAAGGAATGAGATGCGTAAAAGACCATGCTGTTTTAAAGACTGCCACCTTCGCCGAAGGAAATTGAGCCAAGGGGGTATCGTATCGAATCCCAAAATCATCCGCCGTAAAATGTCTTCGTATATGGTTTTGTGTATCGTGTGTTGAAATGAAGGGGATCTGACCGGGCCGTTCGTTGATGTGTACTTCACGTTATGTTCCCAACAGGCTAGTAGCCATGGTGCGGGTTTGGTGCGTGCTTCGAATCAGGCGCATATTTCGCATCCTGCACGTAATAAGATTGAGGATAAGGTGCGGAGGGAAACTGTGGCTGGGCATAAGCCTGCAAGGCTACAGGAGCCGACGCTCGCCTCTGCGCATCATGCTGCGAAATGGGCGGTTGAATCGGCGAAGAGTTCTGGGGAACTGGAACATGAACATCGTATGCTGCGACCTGGGGACCGCTGTAGTGGGTAGGCTGAGGCGCATGATGATGTTGCGGGGCTTGATACGGAGGAGCTGCCACTTGCTGGGGGTATGGCGGGGTGGGAACAGTCTGTGGTTGATCGAATGAGTAATGCCGACTGGGCTGCGACTGAGGCGCATAAGATTGTGACGGAGCGGGTGGCGCAGAAAACTGTGGGTTCGCCGACTGTGGAGTTGGATATTGTTGAGGCGAAGGTGGTTGAACATATTGCTGACTTGCAGGCTGTTGAGGAGCGTAGCTCTGAGTTGGTTGTTGTGGGTGATAATGATGGACTGGCTGTGGAGCAGGGTATTGAGGGGTGGTCGACTGAGAAGGGGTATACTGCTGCGGGCTCTGGTGGTTCGGTGTGTACTGCGCTGTCGGAGGGCCTTGCCAGTAGTCGGACACCTGTAAGTGGAGTGGCGTATGGGTTTGCAGGACCCCATGTCCTGCCACTGCCTGCGTCACAGCGCCGATCGCGTGGTGCTGCAGGTGGCTGGAAGGAACATGGTGCGAGTACCCTGCGACGAGCGGCATATCTTTGCTTTCCTCGTCCTCCAAGCTAACCTTCCATCCATTCAGGAGTTCCGGCCTCGGTTGGATATCCGCAAGCTTTGCATCCTGGAATGGCCGCTTTAATTTTCCGTTGACAACATCTTCAAGACTGTAATAGGAAATGACATGGTGATGAGTTCCCTGGTACTTGACGGATATAGTTTTCTTCATCAAACCACCCTCTTTGAACTCGTAGCTGTCGATGAGGGAGCCGCAGAAACGACGTTGCTGGTCTGGGGTCAAACTTTGTGCGAAATTTGCATAAACTTTGTTCGCTGACTCTCCATCGCCAGGAAGTGAGCTGTCGAATGCCGAGTTTTCGTACTCGTCATCAGAGTTGTTGATGTTGTCTCCGGCCTTGGTTATGGCGGGTCCAGAACTCTCCTTCCGCTTTCGCTTGGTACCGCAGGATGGATTCAAGGCTGTCTTCTTCTCTTCAGGTTTCAATGCACGAACGAGCTGGCGGTAGATGAGGCAGTTGTTCATGACTCGACTGGGCGACCAGTGAACAGCATCAGTCCAGCGCTTGATACCTGACGCATTCTCCTCGTAGACCAGAACAGTTCCAGATGTCAGCATCTCAGCCCTCTCCTTATCGTGTGGCCGACGGCTGATGTGATTTAGCCGTCCTTGGAGAGAGGCTTCCACTACGGTCATGGCGTCTTTGGTCGTGTCCAGAAATCCTTGCCATGTGGGTTTGAAGGCAGGCTGAGCTTTGACCACACCTCCAGCGACTTGGGGCCTCGCGGGCGGTGGTGTGTTCGTCCCTGTGGCCATGACATGCGAAGTCGCGATGGAATGATGCCGGGGTGGTCCACGTGATGAGCCCGGTACCTGGGGGGTGAAGTTTCCGTACATGGAGGGGTCGAAGACAGTCGAGTATGGCGGATGAGTCGAGGTTGGTTGTTGTGGCCAGTTCCACGCGTCTGTGTCTGTATAACCCTCTATCTTCTGAACCCCACCAATGGACAGGTCATGACCAAAAGATGGCATCGTCAACGTCGATGCCCTTAATCCTTGCAACATGAGGACAGCGAAAAGGAGTTTGATTGAGTTACGTGTCGAATTAGAGATCCAGGCAGATTGATGATATTAGCCTGGATTCGTTGGTGGTCCCCGAGGAACCAAGACCAAAAGGGAGAGAAATGCTTTGGATGTACAAAAGATGGAAGCTGAGGAAAGGGTGCTGAAGTCGATTATTGGTGATTATGGCGGGCAAGGTGTGCGTTAGCAGATGAGCAATTGGCGAAAGATGAAAACACAAGGCTTGCGCAAAGGACGACTGGAAAGTGGTCAGTTTCATAAGCCAACGGAGAAGGTCATTCGGGCGGCCCTACCGATATGAAAACGGAGAATTGGAGGGATGGAGAGGCCAAGAGGAGTTAGCAACGGCGTGGATCACAGTGCAGGTCCTGTTGTTGAGGTTGGGCGAAGGGGGAAGGCGGGGCAGGTCGGTCCTTCCCAAGCTGCAGTGGTGGTCTCGCTAAGAGTAGTCGACGTCGAGGGTCGAGGGCTTGTCGACGACGGGGCTTGTCGAGGACGGGAGCAGTCGACGACGATGGGGATTGCGTGGAGCAGGTCCGATTGCAGTGCACCCGGATGGAGGGGCAGCAGCAGCGAGGTGTCGAAGCCGTGCAGACAGCAGAAGCAGACGACAGAGTCGAGGATGGTCGCCGGCGGAGGAAGTACCAGAAGGTGGTCCAGGGAACGGGTAGCAGTATATTTGGGGATTAATATTGCAGCCGTCGGCGAATTGCGCAGCGACCGGGGGGTGAGGGTCGGCGGGTCCCTGGGACGATAATAAGGAAAGGAGGTAATAGTAGGAATAGCAACGGCGGCATCAGCAAGCAGGCATAAACCTGCCCTGACGCAGCGGCGCGCTATCTGGGCGTTGACAGCGCGGGAGGGGTGCCAGGAGGGGAGGGATTGGCGACTCGTGGCAGCAAGCGGGCAGTATGGGGCAAGTCAGGCGCAAGGGGACGTATGCACGACTGCGACAGAGCATCAGACAGGACGTGGTGGTGAGGGAGCTTCTGGGGGCAGTCTGGGCGGAATTGCAGCTCTTCTGCGGCCATGACACGCTACAGCCTCTCTGGCTCTGGCGGCTTGGGTGGGCTTTTCCTGCTTGGGCTGGCCGACAGTTGATGTCCTGTGGTAGCGCAACGATCGCCCCTGCTGGCATGGATTCACGTCGCTCGCTCGGGCGAGCTTCGCCTCCAGCCCATTCATTGCCCGCCGCGCGCGGGTGCTGGTTCTGGCCCATGAGACGATCCACGCCCTCGAGCGCTCCGTCTCCAGGCCTGGCACTGGCAGACCAGCGTGGCCCTGGTCCATGTCCACCCATGCTGGCGACCGCCCACCGCCCACCGCCCACTGCACCATGCCGGCTAGGCTAGTGTGCAGTGTGCTCTGGCTCGGCTCTGTGACGTTAGAGCAGCGCAAGCTTCAGGTTCCTGGACGGCGGCCGCTGGTGAAGCAGACGCACTGCGCTGAAACTCTCCGCTGCTGCTCGCGGCCTCGTGCCGCAGGACAGGACCGACGGGCGCAGCGTGAGCGGCCTCAACCCCAGGTACGGCACAGCACTGCTGCGTCGATACCTCCCGGCGCCGAGCTGATCAGGGACGTTGCACGCCAGACAGCGGCCGCGAAACAAACAGCCGTGGCTGCTCCGCGTGGCTCTCGCCAGGCCCGAGGTCGGATGATGAGGGCAAAATGCGGAGAAGGCCAAGCCAGCACGCACGCCGCAACAGGGCCCTCTAGGGCCCTCTGCACAGGGCCAGCACTCCCAGCAGGACCAGCATGGCCGGCTGGGATGCCAATCCGCCAGCCTCCGCTCCCGGGCAAGCGTCGCTGCGCTCAGCACCAGCCGCAGCCAGGCCTAGCGCCCCCGACTCCCTACTGGTGACTGGCCTGAATAATCGCGGAGTCGGGACGATGCGCTATGTTTCACCCCTCTCGCGTCTGGCTGCCGGGCCTTGCCCTCCTCTCGACGCTCGCCCAAACCTTGCCCTTCTCTGCGCGGACAAGGACGCCCCGCGCCACGACTCGCCCGCCCACGCCTGCGCTGCACCGCTCGCGCACTGCTGCTGCTCTCCTCACAGCACTGCTGCTGCACCTCGCCTTGGACAACCGCCTTGGACAACCGCAGCCCTCGTTGTGGCTTGTTCCCAACTGTCCTGCATGGCGCGTTTGTCACCTGCTGCCCGCTTCCGGCCTAGCCCGCACAGACCGCGGCCCAGTCTGCCCCTCTCTCATCCTGGCGAGAATCATGCACGCCCGTCACACATCGTCAACAAAATTGCTTCCTTCACCACCCCGTCGCCGTGGTGCTCGTCGGCCATCCTGCCAAACTCCTCGCCTGCGCCGCCGCCCTCGCGCACACACTCTTCTAGAAGATGGCTGATCAGCGCCCGAGGCGGTGAGCACCGTCGCTGCCGACGCCTGGAGACGTTGGTTCCCCACCCCCCAATCCGCGTCCGCCAGCCCATTCCGCCCTGACCTCACTCGCCATTTCTTGCCCGGTCTCTGTGTCTGTGTCCGCCCGGCTCGGCCAGCAACTGGTCTGCACCACGCAGCGAACCAGCCTGTGCACCGCTGCCAATCACCGCAGAGGCCAATGCCTGTGGGGCTGCAAATGACGACGATGCAGCTGATACGTGATAACCACCATGTCCTGGTGCAGCTGCAGCAACAGCAACAGCTTCTGCATGCCTGCTGGCTGCATGAGGCAAGCTGGTAACTTATGCCGGCATCCTTGCCATGGTTCGACAGGGGTCTAGCTGAGCATCGCCCTAGCACCTGGACGTGCACTCGAGCCTCGTTGCTTCTGTTGAGCGCCGAACGAGTGAGGCTTGGATCCATCCTCTCTCAGGAACCTCATAAAACGCGGCTCACGCCGCCAGCTGCCACCAATTGCCAATGGGCACGCCAGAATGGACGCTACGCCTTGGATCGTCAGCCAAACAAAGACTGGATCGACCAATATACTCCGCGACTCATGTCCCCGCAATAGAATGTGGTACACGTGATTTCATGCAGACCGTGCGTCTCCTTTATTGAGTTAGCTCAGGATTCACACTTCCCCTCTCGTACAGTCTCCACTTCTGGACCTCTCGGTGAGGCTTGCCGGCGCTGTGCCTGACAGTCCCTGACAGGTACCAGAGTGCAACGGTCTCATCGACAGATTTGCACCATGTCCATAGTGAGGACTGCATCGTCGTGCTCCTCAAAAGTATGGAGCGGAGATTTATTATTTCGTTTATTTCATATGTTCAAAACGAACCAAGGGTCAGGTTGATGGAAATGAACCACCGTCACAACCCAGGATTTACGGTTGGCGGGGACGGCTTGTACTGGGACCATCGTTGCTTAGCAAGCTCATATTATAGGATATTATAGGCTCTGCTAAGACATATACTAGCTTTGCACCCACTCAGGCTTCAAGTTTCAACACTCTGTTCGTCAAGAGTTGCATCTTCTTTTGGAGGTTGGACCGATCCGGAACCAGCCAAGAAGTGTTTCTTTCGTGCTTCGTCCTTTTCAACGTCATTTGCTCTTTTTTCAATTGGAAATGATCCAATGTCTCTTCATTATGACATGTAATACGATGTCCATGTCCTTTCCTAGTTCACTTGACTCTCACCGGAATCTATTCTCGGCGACGTGCAGTGGAAATCTACAGGACGTTCTCGCCAGTCACCACTCCAAGTACCTCGAGTCAGCGCGACAGCCGGTTTCCACTGGCTGCATTTTCACGATGAACGTAGCGAAGAAGCGCGACTTTAGCTAAGGACCCTACGAGTAGGCATTGCCTTCACCTCTGCACAATTTGAGATCTTCTGGTATGTGACACCGGGGAGTGATATTGCTTGTTGTTCCCTGAGCTGGTCAAAGAAAGAGCTGTTACACGCATCAACCCCTCCTCACTTCAATTGGCAGTTACTGGGCCCTCATCATCCACATCTTGTGGCTTCAGAGGTTTGGGCAGTGCACTGTATCCCTACTCGGCGACAAAAAGGACTGTGTACGTGCAAACTGATGACGATGATGCATAACAGTCTCTCCTAGCGTCTTTTGACATTTGAGTTATTCACATCCGTCTGATTGCTGTCACCATTCATGCCTCGGCTTCTTGGTGTGTTTTGAAAGGCGGATCGCGGAATACGTCTTGTCGTTCGATCATTTTTGACCATCTTGCTAACGTAGTTCTGCACCTTCCCCGATCGCGATCATGGCCGGAAAGGGTGGCACTACGATGGTGTCAAATCTAGACTGGTGATGCACCGGATCTTGCAACTAGAGTCCCTGCTTACATATCCAGGCCGGTTTGTTTGACTGATTTACACTTTGTTAGACCCCTTCGAAAGGGGAACAATCATTCCCATCAAGGCTCTATACGGAAACTAGGACGGACGACCTAGCGGTCGGCTTACACTGCTTTGCACCTTGGTACGGATTTAAAATGGTCAGCATGATTGGCATCAGGGTATCGTGCCTCCCAGAAGGACCGTGTTGATCCGGGTAGTGCGGTAGCTCCCACAATTTAGCTCTTCGCCAACGACCATCTCCCGGGAAAGGTTGCATTTACAGCGCAGAATTCTCGCTTTCCAATCCGCTAGTCCTCGATGCGGGAAACAGAACTCACTCGGATCGGTGCGATTCGGCAAACCATCAACTTCCAAGATCAGGTGCAGACTAGGGACCGCTTGCCTGTGGGTAGCTGGAAGCTACACCTGTAGCCAAACGCGTAGCTCGCGGATGCCACGCAAAAGACAGACAAGCAGACCTGGCATCTGTGACCTCACTTCATTCGGTGGAGCATCCCATGTCCGGATTTTCGACGGCAACCGGGATTTGCATAATAATGTTCAGGAGAATAAACCATCCTCAAAAGTTCCGCGGCCCGGACATGCAGTAACGTGCAGAAATGGCACGACTCGTGAGCGATTTTCAAACCTACTGCATGGTTTCGCCTCATCTGACTGTCTCGCAAAGTCTCAGTCTCGGTTATCGGTACGGCGCAATAATGTCCTCCCTGTAACAAATTCTCCTCGAATAATTCACTTCCTCCAAGGTTGCGACATACAGCTTTGCCCCACAAACGGCGGCGTTCATCTCTTCGCTTGCGGGCTGGCGCAAGCCGTATGGCCTCCAAACTTTATTGTCAATCTTATCTCTCGCACGGAGACTGGTACACTAAACTTTAGTGTTTAAGCAGATCGTTTGTGGTTGCCGTAGATCTCTCTAACGCGCAGCACGGTCATTATCCAAGTGGTTTCTCGTTCCGGACCGAGGCCTATGCCAAGCTGGCCATGTATCGACGTCAGGAAGCCTTGCGCTGATGAGGTTGAGTGACTCGTAACACCAGCTATCACGTCAAACCTTGTGGCTTTAGAGCGTCATTCAGGGCGCGACTCATTGAATTCTAAAATACCTAGAGGCAAGTAGCATTCTGCCACCTGTGCCGTTCAACGGTTTCACTGACTGCTTCTAGTCCTGGACATGCCAACTCAAAGCTGGGCTTTTTCGAGAAAACCACGTATGAGAGGCGCCGGTGTCATCTCCGAATCACCTGTAACTGGATGCCCGTTGCATGCAAGATCAGCTCGTCGTCGTATCGTGATGTTTTGTGTCAAAGCTTAACGCACGCCGTCCACGCCAGTAATGTTTTGAAGCGAGAGCAGCCGCATGGACTTGCACGTTCGGTCTCCAGTTTTTGCGCCGTTGTTCAGTCTTCCACATGGACGACCTGGTCTCCAGTCGCGCCTACTCCAATATCTGCACTGACTCTAAATTTTGGAAACTCAACTCTGGACCCAGCCTCAAAACAGGCATTTCCATCTATCAAAAGTGGAGGCCGTTTCATTGCGAGGCGACAAAGAGCCGTGGCGATCACGCTGCACACACTGCCACGCTTCCAGATCGCCCGTTCGCAAAGTCAGCCCTCTATTGATTCGACCGTTGCCTGATCGTTGGTAGGGGGACCAACGAGACAAATGGTCAGATGAGAGGAAATGACACTCTCAACATCAACCTATCATCCAGTTGGATAGAATAACAGCCCAGCTCAAACAAGGAGGTCTCCTCAGCGCATTTTGAAGTAAACCAGTCTTGCAAATCGTCAGTCAGCCAAGAGTGATGAACGCGCCGGACCGTCGCCATCCGCAGTGCATTTCAAAGAATCCAGCATTCATCTATTGCGACATTGCTAAGACAGAGCGAGGCGAAAGACTCTTCACCACCTCATCCATGTATCCCTGACTTCGTCGTTCAGGTTCTTGGGTTCTGTTGTTCCCAACTTTGTTTGTGCCATTGTTGGAACATGGCCGTTTCATATCCTCGCTTCACCCTCCCACCCAGTGGAGATTGAGGGGAGGCGGGTTTTGCGCGCCGGAATAATAACTTCATTTCTTGGTCACTTGTGGCAAAGTCGATTCGAAAACCATCCCAAGTCGAGATCGCCACAATAGTGAAAATGAAATTGGCATTGCGAATGACACCAAACATCAAACGATGGAAGAAGACTTCCGCATACTAATGCTACGACATTATGAGCCACGTCGTTTGCTTGTATTCGCCTAGTCTAAACCTTGTGCGCGTCACCCGTTTTTTCTTCCTTCCCCCGAAAAAGCGAGGCCCATTCGAGTCTTCGATCCAAGTGTCTGTTCGCACATGTTTCCCATGCATTGGTGGAAACGGCCGATGCAGATGCTCATGTTCAATCATGCATTTCTTTTCAGGAATACGAGTGCCTACCTACCGGCATTCCTGCTTTTTTCCTTTTCCTGCGTGGTCAAGTGAGCAGTGGCTTGAAGGGGTGATAGCACAACTTCTCTGTCGGCAGACTCGCCAGACACGGAAAATCGGGATAACTCGTTAGACTCTTGTCACACCCGTCAGCAAGAGAACTTTACCCCCACGAGCCGTTCTCACTGTGCTGGTGTGTTTTACATTCGTCTGCTAGCATGCATTCATCGTACGATTGCACAACCTTTCTTGCACACTGCGCTCTCCCTGCTCTGCTCTGCTCTCTCTGCTTGCTTTGTCTCCGTGGCGACAACAACCGCAGCTCAACCACCATCACCAGCTGTCTCCAGCGCTGGTATATCCTTGCTGGCCATCCTGTGCGTGGCCACGCTGCTTCCAATCCCCATCCAACGCACTCCCCCTCGCAAAGTCTATTAGCGTTCTGACACTGGCTCCCTCGCTCCCTCGCGCTCGCCCCGTCTGCCAATCCAACGGCCAACGACGACGGACCAACTAGCTCCCCTCGCTCGCTCAGGCAAAGTTGCGATTGGGCCGTCTTGCTCGCAGGCAGCTGTCGTTGCGGACCTTGCATTAGGCCCGTCAGTTGAACTTACGGTGCTAATTAGCTGGGTAGGTGGGGAGCTGCGCATGCAAGTACGCAAGGAGGTGTGCTGCAAGAAAGCGGCGTGAACGGTTTTCACCGGCATTTAGAGGTAGGTGTGTGTGCGGCGGATGCCTAGGGGATGGGCCAGCGGTTACGGTAGGTAGGTAGGGACGATCGCCTTGCCCGTCCGGTCGCTGGCTCGCTCGCTCCTCCTGCTTGGTGAGAATAGCGCACCTAGTTTAAGGATCGCTGGACGGGGGAGTCCGGCGCGAAGGGAGAGCTGTCAGCGAGGGGGGGAGGGGAGTTGTGCGCGTGATTGCTGGAGTGTGGTGATGGGATTTGCTCTGCATTGCTTTGCCCTGCTCTGCTCTGCTTGGTCGTGGGTTGGAGTGAGCAGGCAGTCTTGACAGGTTCGAGATTTGATTAGGTAGGACATGTTCTCACTCATATTGAAATGTGATTAGGTAGGACGCGTTCTCACTCATCTCAGACAGACTCTTGGGTGTTTCTGGATTCGTGGGAGCAAAGACATGAATCTTCGGGTTCTATGGATGTGGTGCTTTGTATACAGCACTTGGTTGGACTCCTTCTAATAAGCCTGCGATAATTAAGACCAGTGCATATCTTCATCCACTCATCTCAGTCCGCAGAACAGACACATAGCTAGCTCATCCAACCTATCCTTCATCCCAGGCAAATTCTTCTTCAATCAAGTGAACTCCCACTCCTTTGCCTCCGCTATCCCCATCTTCTTCTCCTCTTTCCCTACACCCACCTCACCCCCCCTCCCCTCCCCCTTTCTCCCTCCTCCTCCCATCGCCCCTAGTCCATCCATCTCCCTTTCCCTCTCCAACCAACTCACCCCCACACCTCGTCCTCGCTCCCTCCCTCCGGCCCCCACGAACCCAGAATCCTCGCCGCGCCTCGTATCTGTACACTAAGCCTCGTGCCAGCGCACACGAGCATAGATAGTCTCACCGAAGACGGACCCTTCTCCGGCAGCACAACGAGCGCTGCTGGTATAAGGGCTGCTGGGCCCAGGTGTTTGGTCTGGGCTGCTGGGGTTTATGGCTTTTTCTTGTGCTTACCTTTTTGCGAGGTGTGGTAGGACGAAGGATTGCGGATGAGGGTTCGGATTCGGATTCGTGCGGTTGGGTGAGGGGAGGGAAGGGAGTGGATGGAGGGGACCAAGTGGATGGATGGGATGAAGATGGGCTGGCTGGGCTGGTTCGATGAATGGGCTGATCAGAGCATTTGGAGTGAGTTGTGCAATCCGATAGGAGGGACACGACGCTTGGAATACGGATATGACACCACAAAGGTCGAGACTGTGACTGGGACTGCAGGTTTGCACTACGTCGGGTTGTCCGTAGAGGACTTGGCTGGGCGTGGACTCGGACCGCGAGATGGATACCGCATATGGGATACCGTAACCCGATATCGAGCACAAAGGACACCGTGTTTGGGAGGGAAAGGATCAGCGTGCTGGGCTACGATGGGGGTGGATGTGCTTGTGCTTCACGCGTGAGAAGGGGGTGGTCGGTGGGTCTGCGATGAGGGAGTGCTGAGGGAAATGCTCTGAGTTGTTTGGGTCTGAGTGTGAGTGTGAGTGGGAGTGTGAGTCTGATTCTGATTCTGATGTTGCGTTGGTAAGGCGTCAAAAGGGGGTAAGGAACAGGACAGTGACGAGCAACGGAAGCACAGCACCACTCCTCTCACAGCTCTGTCTCCCTGACGACAACTACGACCGCCGGTTATAAGTCGACAGCGCTACACATCTTCGACCTCAGCGAAATGGCATTGCGGAACAAAGTCTAACGATGCTTATACTCTGCAGAATGCCACGTCGAGATCGACACATCACCATTCCCCATCCATCGGTTCGACGCTCTACATACTATCCAGCATCCCATTCCATCTCCATCACACTTTATACCCACCTCCAAACCCCACCTACGGGCTAGCACATCTTTGGATAGTCATGCGTACAAGGAATGATGGCCTATCTGTCAGTCACTTTGGCACAGAGGGAGGAAGAAGATTGGCGTGTAGTCGAGATGGGAAGATAGGAAACGATACTATATTCTATAGTACGTTATATCACGATACAATGCCTGGGAAGACAGCAGGCTGGCATCGGCCGAGAATAGGCAGCGGAAATGGCAGCCCGGGTTTGGCTTGCAAGAAACCTCCAACGTTGCTTGTAGGGAGAGGAAAGCATTGTTCTGTGTCGCGGGGGTATTGGGCTGCGAGAGTCTGTTGGTAAGGTGCTAGGTGTGCAGCGTACATTTCAGTCGACGAGGTTGATGCATTGAAATGAGATTACAGGATAAGTTCGCGCTGTTGTTTGTTGTTGCAATGGCTCATGATATGGGCATGTAGTGCATTGTTGAACAGCCCATCTACTTGATCGTCGTTTCTGGAATGGTGTCTAGTGAGACTTCATCTGATTTTGGTTGGTGAAGATGGGGCTTTGCAGCGGTAAGGATATTACGAATGATCAGTGGGTTGGACAGCATAGGACCACTGTGAGTGCAGAGGACGAAGGTGGTAGATATATATATATATATATGCAGTTGTTGATATAGAGGCGTGGAAATAACCATTTCTCTCTCTTGTTCTCCCTTCACCCCACGAACACACACTACCCACAAATATACACGCACACATGTTACGATCCATGCACACTCGAAAAAAACTGCAAAAAAGCGCGGGACCTTCCAAGCTTTTCAGCTTGTACTTCTATACTCCCGACCCAGAAACTCAGCTTATCTTAATACTTCCGCTTACTCAGCTTCCATATTATGCTTGGTTTTTCAGTTTGTTAAATTTATCCCGTGTCCGGTTTCGAACTAGGGGGGTAGGCGAAGAGTGAATAGGAAGAGCCATTCTTTGAAACCTTCACCCAACTGCTACCCCTGTAGTCTTGATGGTATATTCGTGCCGCTATTGTAATTATATACACGAAAAATGTTTTATGGGTGGGTGTTTTGCTGAGCGTCTTGTTGTGAGTGCGCGCGCGTCGCGAGCGCGAGCCTGTTTGCATGAACCCTGGATTCTTGTCGCGTTGTTGCCTGGGGCTTTGTGTGAAATTTTTTGGTGTGGGTTTTAAGTCTCGTAGGTCTTGAGATGAATTGCAAAATGAGTGTGCATCTTGTATCTAGACCCTGGCTGCGTTTGAATGTACCTGACACTGATAAAATGCTGGCGGAATTTTCATCATATGCGGATTCAATTCTGCAACTTGTAATTCACCAATACTGTTCTCCAATCCACCAATACTTATTAGAGACTCTCTCGCACGCAAGCTAGACTTCTATACGTTCCCAAGGTGAGAATCCTTTACATCATCATCTGGAGCTCGCAGAGGTGTAGACCCACACCGAGCATGCATCGACCTAACGACAACTAATTCTCTCACCTGGCTCCGAGCGCCAGAATACATATCTGAAAACCACAGCAGGCAAAGCTGGAGTCCCTGTATCTTGCTCACTTCCGCGTGCAAGAGCCGCTTTCATCCTCATATCATTCCCCAGCTTCACGATTTCACTTTCTCCACACTTTCACTTCACGTGAAAACTCGCACTCCACAGCCTTTTCATCCTCACGTCAATACCTGGACGAGCTCAGAGACGCCACCTATATTAAGCTGTCCCCGCTGCCAGCCTTGACAGAGCTTCTCTTCTCCTCTACACTCGTCGTCTCTCTGCTCGAGTCAAGTCTCAACTTTTCGCTCTTTGGCTCCTACCTACATCCTTGGCTTTGCTTCTTCACTTCACTTCACCACATACCACACCGAACCCACACATCTTCGACCCGACTCCATCAACCATGGGCCCCAAGAAAGCATCCAAGTCCACCGAGGGCGAGGCCGCCGCTGCGACTGGCACTACCGTAAGTCCATCCCCAAGCGCAACCCCCCTCGACCACACGACCGACTAACCTCCCTCCAGACCTTCAAATGGGAAGGCCCCAACGAAGTCCTCGTAAGATCCCTCTCCCCCGACACCTCCACACGCCCGCTAACCACCCACAGCTCCTGACGCTCATCCAAGGCCGCTACGTCAAGCCCGAGGAGTATCCGCGCCTGCTCGAGGCCTTCCCTGGTACGTATTTCCTCCTGCCTCTGCATCCCCAAGTTTACCTCTACTTCCCCACGTTCCCCTCTGCATCCTACATTTCCCGCAGTTCAACCCAACTAACTCCCACCCCCCAGGCACAAACATCGGCGGCATACGCAACCGCATCGGCACGCTGCGCACAAAGCAGCGCCAGCTCTACGAGACCTACGGCTGGGGCGCGCCCGAGGGCCTGCCCGTCGGCAAGACCAATATGGCCACACCCAAGGCCACGCCTAAGAAGGCTGCTGGGACGCCGGGCAAGCGCGGCGTTGCTGACATGAATGGCAACGATGATGGTGAAGATGGAGAGATGGAGACGCCGTCCAAGAAGCCGGTTAAGAAGCGTGCTAAGAAGGCTGGTGCGGTTGCGAAGGCGGAGAAGGCGGAGAGGGCTGAAGAGGAGGAGGTGGTGGGCGAGGAGAAGGAGTATATTAAGATGGAGCCGGAGTTTGAGTTTGACGAGTTTGTGAACATGGATGGGGAGGAGGTCTAAGTTGGCTGGCTATTCCGATGGATGGCGTGGTGGACATGCTATGCCTTGGTATTGGCGATGGCCATGGGCTTGGGCATGATTCTCTCTCGGGCTATTCTCCGGTCTCCTTTGCTCCTTCTTTTCACTTGGGAAGGCGTCGGCTTTCTGCTTTCTTTACACACTCCAGCACGCTTTCTACTCTGCACTTGCATCCACAATGCACGGGCAGATACTCAGCCGCTCTAGCGGTACACCCTTAGATAGGCACTGTGCCTTGGGTCTTTCTGTCTTTCTTTCTTTCCTTCTTTCCTTTCCAGCTTCTTACATAATTTCAGTGCGGCAGGAGATTTTGGCCAAACACGAGCGAATGAATCATGTCCATCAGGTTTGGCGGGAAGGACTGCAGATAGCAAAATGAAGAGTCCTGCTCCAAGCATAACGTTGTGCTTTCTTGCATGTGGATATTGCGGAAAATTTCATTATGGAACTTTGTTAATGAGACAAGTTCAGAGAGAAAATTACTGTGTTGATTGAGGACTTGTATCCTCGTCGGTATCTATGTCGAACGCCACACCCCATGTCCTCCTGTTGAAGTTCATCTCAGCGCCGTGAAATGCTCGCATAATCATGATGTTACCATAAAGCCCCTCCGTCCTATCTATGTGTGATGAAACTATTTATCACCCTTTTTCTTTCGTAGCGACTGGCCTGCTCCATCGAAGTGCTTCGACTCCTTCTGCTCGCCCTCCTCTTCCGTGCCTTTGACGGGCTTGATCTCATACCCGAAGAAAAGCTTGCCCGGAGGCAGTCGAAGTGGCTGTGGGCCGTTGGTCCTTCGCACTGTTGTTGGGGGATTTGTGGATTGTCCAGCAACAGGCGTGGAAGCTTGTGGGGTTGGCGCCCTGCTGCCCTTCTTGGAGAGTTTGTGACCACCCGCAAGGAAGTGGGAGGATGTTGCTCTCGCACCCGCAGCGGCCGTACCTGATGAGGGTGCAATGGCTTCGTAGTTGATTGCTTGAGCCATGGTGCCATGTGAGTGCAAGGTTCCACCCTTTCCAGCCATGACACCCTTTCCACTTCGAGGCGTACTAGTACCACTGGTCTTCTGGGGCTCCTGATAGCCTACTGGTGGCGCAAAGTCGACTGACAGATCGGTCTCGAGCGTGCATATTGCTTTGCTGGCATGATCTGGCCTGGTTTCGAGAACGGCTATACTATAGACGCTGTCGTTGTACGCAAAGGTAAAGATGTCGCCGGTGGTGAGACAGGAGAAGTTCCTAAAAGCGTTCTCGAGAACGGCCTTGGGATCTGAGATGTCGAGGAAGGAAGGGTCTTGAGGTTGCAGCTTGATGAATGTGCCGAGCGGAAGGTCGGTAGACTTGACTTGGAGCAGATCGCCAGGCTCCAGCAGCAGTGTCTCCATCAACTAATGACTGTTTAGTAACTCGTCAGACGATACAAAGGACGCACATACCCAGTATGGGAGGTAGATCTTGCCCTCCTCGGCGATGAATTCCAGCACACCAGCGTGGGTCTTTTTGCCATCCTGTTTGCCGTTGATGAGCTCAAAGAGCATGGGATATGTGATGTGCAGCCTAGTGAGCTTGTCGAGTGCGCTGGGAGGAAGGAACACTTTGCCGCCGTGGTTTGCTTCCTCGCGCTCTGGACCAGGTAGCATGGCGATGGGGTAGCAGCGGAAGTACTCGTCGAAGCGCCTCGGCGCACCGCCACGTCTCATCTGTTGATACATGGCCATTGGATCGTCTTCGTTGTAGAAATTTGGGTTGAACTGCCGTCGGTGAGCAAGTGGGTTGAAAGTGGCGGGGCTGTACGTACCATGGCGGAAAAGAGGACCCAAGAGCGCGGAGATAGTGGCAGGGAGCCGACGGGTGTGAATGGAAGGGGGTTTCTCGCACAAAGACGACGTAGCGAGGGCGACGAGACGAGAGTGAAGGCAACGACTCCAAAGCCATGACGAAGTCGCTAGGTGCTAGGTAGCGCTACGGCAAGCTGCTTGGGCCGGCTGTGCAAGTCGGGCGCAGCGCAGGGCTGATTGGTCGAAGCTCGGAGCTCTCCATATTTGGCGCGTAACGTCACTGCCTGTTTTGTTTTGCGACGCTCGCACGCATTCTTCTTTCACCACAACACTCACCGCGTGCACACCATGGCGAGCTCAAGTGGCGCCTACAACGCCGCGCGCCCCAAACGCGCTGGCGAGCAATTCACTCGCACTCACCGCTTGGACGGCGACGATGCAGCAAAAAAGCCCCGCTTCGATCCCCGCAACCCATCCATGCTTGCGCCAGACGCCGAGGACGACCACGATGCCGATCTCGAAGCAGACGTCATTGGAAAAGGCACTGCCGGCGTCAAGAGAAACGCTGTCAACATCGACGGATATGATTCAGACAGCTCTACCGAGAACTTCAACACGCGCGCGCAAGCTCGCGGCGGTCGGCAGGAGAAGCCTGCAAAGGACGACGATGACGACGATGACATGTTTGCGGAGGAAGATGAAGATAATGATGAGGATGATGACGCGGGCAAGGATCTGCTCAAGAAGAAGAAGCCCCGATTCCTCGACGATCACGAAATTGAAGGCCAGGACGACACCAGCAAGTCTGCAGGACATATTGCAGCAAACTTCGCCAAAGACCCCAAAGGCGAGGCTGATGACGCGGACGACAGCGGTAGTTCTAGTGGTGACGACGAGGAGCGCGACCGCTTAGACCCAAACATGGACAAAGAACTCGGCGCTGGTAGCAAAAAGAGGAACGCTCCTAGGATTGATGCCTTCAACATGCGCTCCGAGCAGGAAGAGGGCCGCTTTGACGAAGCCGGAAACTACGTGAGGACCGCCTTCGATCCTCACGCCATCCACGACTCATGGTTGCAAGGCATCTCGAAGAAAGACATGAAGAAGGCCAAGGCTGCGCAGGAGAAGATGAACGCTGATCTCAAAGCTCGCGAACGAGCCGAGGACGCCATCATCACCAGTGAGGTCTTGTCAGAGCTCATTGCTCTTCTCGTCGCTGGAGAAACACCCATGGAGGCCCTCATGAGGTATGGAAAGATCACAGCCAAGCAGAACAACAACGCGGCCAAGAAGAAGAAAAGCCAAGCTATGGACGTTGATGTTGATCCAGCCAAGGAGGCTGCAGTAGCCAAAGCCAAAGCGGCGATTGACTCCATCACCGAATGTGCAAGCCGACTATCGCGTCGAATCGGGGAAGACCCCTACGACCTCGCCCGCGAGATGCTCATGCGCCAGTACAAGGGCGAGACAGGAGAAGATTGGAAGAATCCCAGCCCCGAAAAGTCAGAATGGGAATTCCGCTGGCTTGCTGCAGGAGAGGACGACATCAACGGCCCATACGATCAAGCCACAATGCAACAATGGGACGAATCAGGTCAGTTTGCCGCTGGCGCAGAGTTCCGCCGTGTCGGCGAGTGGGAGTGGTCGCGCTTGCTCGACTTTGAGACTTGACAACGATGCCGTGAACAGACCAGCACAGGTCGAGGAGGTTACAAAGAAGAAGCTGAGATTTCGTAAGTCTTGGCCAGTCTTTAGCACCCTTAGTTCAGGTATTGCAGAGCAGATAGATGGGGGAGCGGAGCTGCAGAAGCTGGAGGTTCGATGCCTCTTTTCCGGCTCACACTGGGTGAGCGTCTGCTCTCCCTCCTCCCCCGCTAGGCGGATGCGGTAAAACAAAAACAAATCTAAGCCGGATAACTAAGTTGTGAACAGAACCGGCACTGTGAATGATTCACTGGCGTACAACGGGGAATGTCGAAGGCAACAGATGCATCATGCAAATGTTTTCTCAAACTTGCAGCCCGACTTACTGGTAACAATCACATGATCTTCTATGCAATGCGGCTAAGCGATCCTCTGACGACTTGCCGTTGAGCTTCAACCAGTCGGATAGAGTTGGAGGGCGGGAAGCGCGAGAATGGCTCGTAGCGGCTGTCTGGGTAGCCCATCAAAACGCTAGCTGGGTGGAACGGAAGCGCAGGAGGTGGGTGTGATGCCTGTCGTGCGACCATTCTCGCTGATGGACATCTGATTTCGTGCGCTCGTGCATGCGTTGGGCTTTGTCGCCCAAACATCTGCTTTCACATACGTAGTAGATAGCCCCGCAAGCACACCAAAAGGCGGGTCTACGTAGGAATAAAACACATGCTAATGTGCAGATCGTGTTCGTTAATCGCCAGGCCACAGCCTCCGCCTCATTCAATGTGATGCTCGGGCTCTGTTGAGCAAATCATGTGCTTGGGATGAAGGGTGGCAACGAGGGTTGGGCAGCTGATGATGCGGCGCTGTCCACCCCCGGAAAATGTCTCGTGTGCTGACCAAAGCTCACCTTGGGTGCGTCCAACCGATTGCGACATGGCACAGGTATCGGTACGTGAACGTATGTACTAGACGTCGGCAGCGCACGACAGGCGTCTGTTTGACAGAATTGACAAGCCCAAGAGCTGCTTGCGAGTACGGGCGACACGAGTGCAGAAAGTATAATTGGCCTCTTCCACGTTTAGCAGGGAGCTAACGCTACGGGCCGCGCAATTCCAGAAGCACGGAGAGTGGTACGCCTGAAGGGAGGTCCTTGCACCTGTCGAGCCCTTTGGAGCCATGGTGCGGGTAATGTGCGGTACTGTCGAGAGAGTACCGGCAACATGTATGCTGGCAGAGGTCTCCATGGCGACCGCGAACCGGGTCGCACTGGTCTTGCCGACAGAGGGAGAGGATGGGCTGGTAGGCGTCTGGGAGGCCATCTACCCAAGACACGGCCACCAAGTCAGTAGGCATCTCTGGGAGCAGCACCTGCATGGCATCGCCGCTCGAGGCTTTTATTGGAGGCCGTAGCACGAGAGCCAATGGCAACGGCTGCCGGCGAGAGCTGCTTGGTGCCCCTCGTTCTTCTGCCGCCATCCCCCGTCTCTAGATTGAAACCTTCGTCTGCGTGACTCAGCCCGCGTCGTCGCGCTGACCCGGCCTCGAGTGCTTTCGGGCTCTTTCTGAAGAGGCGGGCGCACGCGTTGCCGGCTTCCAGGTGCATGTTGTTGTCGTGGTCATGGTCCTTGTGCAGCCCACGCCCCGCCAGCACCTGTTCATCAGTGCACGCTCGCTCACTGCTGCTGCATTGTTGCATTCTGCTTGCTCGCTCGCTCGCTCTCGCGCACCCATCTCTGCTCGTACATAATTCTTTGCGCGCCACCTGCTCGCACGCCCCTTTGCGTCGGGGCTAATCATCTGGGCCTCTGACGTCTGCTTGGCCCGATTTTTCGCGACCCACTCGCGCCGTGGTGCGGCTCATTACCCAGCGTCGAAAGGAGAAAGGAGCTGGTGCAGCAACCCTGTCCTTAGCCAAAACATCGCAGCCAACCTCGACACGCCCATCAGCGCTGCTCCAGTGTCATTTCCCCCCTTTTCCGTCGTCGTCGACGCGACCTGGCCCTGCCTGCGACCGTCTCGTGCCTCGTGTGACTAGCATCCGGCGAGCTTGGTCTGCTGCTGCTGCCCTCGGCCTCGCCAAGGCTGGACCCAAATGTACTAAACGACCCTGACCTCCTCCGCCCTAATTTTCCCTCTCGATCTGCAGCCCATCTTCACCACCACCCGCCCACCATGTACTCGTCGTATGACCAGTCGACGTCTCGGTCGCCGGGCTCCCACCGCAACCAGCCCCAGTCGGGCACCCTGCACCGCATGCCCTCCCGCCAGTTCGACGCCTACGCCGGCCTGCCCCAGGGCAACCTGTACACGCCCGACGAGCACCCGCGCAGCTACGAGCAGCCTCGCAACTACGACCGCCTCAATGCCACCATCCACGCCGGCGGCTACGGCTACGACATGGGCGCCCCGCAAGGCTGGAATGCAAATGCCTTTTCGCAGAACGGCTTGGGCTCGCTCGGCGGCGGCGCTGCTGCTGCTCGCATGAAGTCGCAGCAGCGCGGCGGCCGCAGCGCTCTCCCCACGGTAAGAATCCCCTCCCACGCTCTCCCGACCTTGTGCTGATGAGTGATGCTGCAGGGATGGATGGACCCCCCACCGCCGCAAGGCCTGCCGACTTTTGCCCTCCCCAGCCTGAGCAACGGCAACCTCAACTCGATGCAGAGCTCCAGCTACGGCCACGATGTCGATGAGGAGCTCATACCCACGGCTATTGTCATCAAGAACATTCCATTTGCCGTCAAGAAGGAGCAGCTCGTGCAGCTGATGACCGATCTCCGCTTGCCACTGCCGTATGCCTTCAACTACCACTTTGACAACGGCGTCTTCCGAGGCTTGGCCTTTGCTAACTTTACCACGGCTGAAGAGACGGCAGCCGTTATTGAGTCGATGAACCACTTTGAGCTCAACGGCAGGAAGCTGCGTGTTGAGTACAAGAAAATGCTTCCGCTAGCAGAGCGCGAACGCATCGAGCGAGAAAAGCGTGAGCGCCGCGGACAGCTCGAAGAACAGCATCGACCTCTAGGCGGTGGCAATCTGCAGTCGCAGCCTTCGTTCAGTTCTCTCACTTCTCACATCCCAGCAACGTCGCCATCCCCTGTGTCCGCTATGGGACGAAGCTCCGCGAAATCAGTTGGTATGGCTGCACTGTGGCGATATTCTCATTCACCCTCATCTGACAGCCACATAGACGTTGATCTTAACGATCCCCAAGTCCTGCAGTTTTATTCTCAACTGCTGCTCTTCAAAGAGTCACCTGAGAGGGACGGCATGACCTTCCCACCTGCCTTGGCACCACTCCAACGCCGCATGATCCATACTCTCGCTCACCAGCTAGGCCTTGCCCATGTATCGAAAGGCACTGGCGAGCAGCGTCAGGTGCATATTTTCAAACCCCACGATAACCAGGGGTTGAGCCCCCCAATGCCGCAAATGCCCTCCAACCACATGGAGCAGCCTCGCCGCGGCCTTAACCGCGCGGCTACTACTGACTTCAGTGATGTACGCGCCGAAGGCGGATTTTATAATGCCTTTAATAGACAGCCATCAGGTCTCCTAGGTTTCCCCGATTCGCCCGGTGGGTTGAATGCGGTACCAAATCTTCGGGGTGCCAAGTCCTATGCGGACCTTCGATCATACACTCCGTCCCCCGCTCCTTCCACCGCCAGCCACCCTGTCGGTCGCCCGGGTGGCATTTCTCTCGAAGGTCTTGGGTTCAGTGGAACTTCGACTAACCCAAATGGCACTCCCACCACCGGCTCCATGGCGCAACGCGATGAAGGTCTGCTAGAGAGGGAGATGGGGCGCATGCAGCTCGGCTCGGGCTTTGGGCAGAACAGCAGCCCACGTGCACTCCGGCAAATGACATCCTGGGATACGCCCGGCCCAATCGGCGGCCACAGGACATTTGGAAACGCTTACGATGATCGTCCGACGAGGCAACCTCGCGGACCACTTCCCGAACGAGGTCAAGGCTTCAGTCGTACCCGACAGAATGGACACCAGAACCGGGGCAGTGACGAACTGTCCTCTCAATCCAACGTTGAGATTCTCGTGGGACAGTGAAGCCTTGACCATGAAACGAATGCGTCGCACGTATCAACACTCTTTCAACGAACGTGCGATGGCACCCTTGAACGAACGATGACGACGTTTACGGCCTCTAGTGTAGTTTGGCCTTTGAATCTCGGATTGAACTTTACGATGCATACGAAGAATGATGCTACGACGGTAGAGACTACATCCACACGGGCCCGCGCTCCTGTTCTCCGCATTTTGAATTTGGGTTATTGAAAAAAGCATTCATGAACATATGGGATATGTTGTTTCTCTCTTGTTTTGGATCGCAGGATGTGCTTTTATCGTTTATTTGGAAGATGTTGCATCTGGCATGGGGTTGGTTGTTGATTGTTTTTCCCTTTTCCTAGTTTTCGTAATTGTATGTTTGGTGTGTCCGAGCCTGGAGCTCCCGTACGGTAATGGATGGCGATTCGATTGATCTTCGTCCCTTTTGCAGACGCTTCGTTTGGGATCGAGTGACTAATGCCCCTTCACCAATTTTGGATCTTCGAAGATGATTGAAGCCCGCCTTCTTTTCCGTCGTCTATCCTGGACTCTTGCGCTACGGATACACCCTTACATTTGCGACTATCACTTCACAGATCTGATTTCCCTTCTCGACAAATACCACGCGTCTCCACGAATGGCTTAAGGTCTGCGCACCAGTGCTCCGGCTTTTCGCTCTGGACCTCTAAGCATTTCTGCTTGGATATCGGCCATGGCAAGAGGACGAGCGCCAACGCGATCAGCACCCAACGACGTCAACCTTGTTACTAAGTACTCGCATAATACCCTTGAGCGTTTCGCAATACATTATGCTCAAAGGTGGTCAGTCATGGTATATAATAAACCAAGACAGGACAAGCCCATGGTCCGCTTCCGCATTCCGCCTCAGCGGACTCAAAGCTGCCAGCTTGAGTACTGCGCTGATTGTCGATACCGTCCATGGGTATCCTGTCTTGCGTTTTCAACACCTTATTTGCCAGTTCTTGTTATATGTCTTTTTGGGTTTCATGTTTCTTTGGTTGTAGGGATGGAGGGGGAGGGGAAGGTACGGAACAAAGAGAGAAATATTGTATTGTAATAAGCGTAGCGTCTAATATATGGGTACCGGACTGGTATCGTTTCCTGAGATTGAGCTTGAGCTTTTGAGAAAGTGAGGAATATGGGATGCTGTGGCTGCAATAGGTGGGATGGACGAATTATAGACCAGTAGGCGGAGTACAGCGGTACAAGTCTAGTGTCAAAGGTGATGGCAGATGTCTGCAGGGCTGGCAGCGAGTCATGTTTGCCCGCGCCTAACCTACCCCAAGCCCAAGCGACGGCGAAACAGTGACGCCGGCCGGTGGAGCCTGTGAACTCATCGCATACCGCTGCACCGCGCGACGTTTAAACTTGCACTGCGAAGCCCGCCTGCTCTGTTGGCTGTTGAGATTATCCTACAGCGCGCATACACATGGACTGATTCTGACGACTCGACTTGGCTTTCCCATTGGTTAGTCACCCTCGCCTTGGTTTGTCGGACGAGCCATTGTTCGACCCAAAACACTTACACTTCCACCGGCCTCACCTTTGTTCCGCCCAACCGTCGCCCTGCACGTCCACCGCCCTTCCATCACCCCAGCCGCAGCCTTCCGGAAATACCCTTGCAAGGTGTTGTTCTTGCGCAACCAGGCTTCCTCGAAATAATCCTTGGTGCTGGACGGAGCCTGCTGGGAACAAACCTATCCTCGGTGTTCAGTAACTGCGACTACGAAATAGTTTCTTTAACGGAAGGCATACACGATCGCAGTGCCTTTTGCTGCTGGGAGACTTCTACTTGAAGACAGACTTTATCGGCAGGATCGATTCGTGCTTTCAGTCTCATATTGCGGTTGAGCCCGGTCAGGCCAGGCTGATTCCTTCACCGAGTGATTGCGCAGCTCCTTCGCTTTTACTTCATCTGCGCCGCAAGTAAAACTGCAATACAGAACAGCAGAGGCAAAAAACATCGATCCGAATACCTCACGACATCCACCAAACAATCCCACATGTCGGCACGAAAGCGGCGCGCCCCGGGTGCCTCGCCCCAGGTCCCAACCCAGGCATACCAGCAAGATATCCCCGTACCAACCGACCAATTCATGAATTGGAACGATCCCACAATGGGCGCTGACATGAGCGGCTTCAACGATCCGTCTCTCTACGACACCTACGGCACAAGCATGACAGGAGGAGGAGGACACAACCGAGTAGTCTCGCTCGAAGATGGGGCTGAAATGAACCTGGGGCAATTGGTGCGCCGAAATCCCAATCAGCAACTTGCGCCTGCCCCGCGGCGGAACCAGTGGGAAGGGTTCCCCGGCGAAGCGCCGCAGTGGGAAACAGTGGATGATGAGGAGGAGCTGGAACAGAAGGCAGCGGTTGCGAAGAAGGATGCACAGGCAAAGCGGAAGCAGATTCCGCCGTTTGTGCAGAAGCTGAGCAGGTAATTGAGCAGATCCAACACTGGAAGATTTGTGCTTACAAAATGCAGTTTTCTCGACAACAACAAGAATGAGAATCTCATCCGGTGGTCAGACGACGGAAACTCTTTCATAGTACTTGACGAAGACGAGTTCGCGAGGACCCTGATTCCAGAGCTGTTCAAACACAACAACTACGCCTCGTTCGTGCGACAACTGAATATGTACGGTTTCCACAAGAAAGTCGGCCTCTCGGACAACTCCATGAAGGCTAGCGAGACGAAAGCGAAGGCACCCAGTGAATACTATAACAAATACTTCAAACGCGGCCGACCCGAGTTGTTGTGGTTGATCCAGAAACCCAAGAATCCCACCGCAGCGCCGAAGCGAAAACGAGACGATGACGGGAAAGGTGACAGTGACGATGAGCGCGAGCGTAAATATGTCCAAGATACTGGAGGTGGAGGGTTCATTGAAGAGCTGGCTGTGAGGAGGGACGAACAGATGGCCATGATTCCACGATCGGAGTATAACAGCCTCCGCGTCGAAGTGCGGGAACTGCAGCAACAGCAAAAGTTGATTTCGAATGTGCTCAGCCAGATCAAACGGCAAAACGAGGAGCTGTATTCACGGGCCACCTCTTTCCAGGCGCTTCATGACCGGCACGAGAACTCGATCAACGCTATCTTGACGTTCCTGGCTACGTTCTATAATAGGAGCCTGGAAGGCAATGCCAACGGTATGAACTTGGCGGACATGTTCCCTGCGGCGCGGCAGCAGCCTCACGGCAACGTCGTTGATGTTGATGAGTTTCCCGCCCAGGAGATGCCCAAGCCGACGCAGATGCAAAGGCACAAGAAACCGCTCGCCATCCTCCCTGCTCCGCCGACTAATCAGCAAGATTTGCTTTCCCCGATGACGACAGGCCGCGCAACGACCATGAGCCCTGTTACCAAACCCACTCCAAGCCCGATTACGCGACCTGGTAGCAGATCGTCGGTCTTTAAGCCTGTGGTACCACAAGGACGGCAGCAATCTGCGTTTCCCACCCCACAGAGTAGAGAGCCTTCCGCATCTGTGCCGTTGAAGGTCGAGTCGCCGGCGAGCACCACACCGTTACCCGATATCATGTCTGCTATTCAGAACGCAAATGCAAATGCTGAGCGTGCGAATAATCAATCCCCGCAATTCGACTTTTCAGGAGCTCTATCAAACTACCAGACCCAAGACGGCAACGTCCCGCTGACACCTCAACAACGCACCGACGCCCTCTCCCTCATCGCCAACAACATCTCCCATCAAAACGCCAACAACGCCCTCACCAACCCCAATCCTCCCGACATGTCCAACATGATCAACGACCTCAACCAATTCCAGGCAACCCAGCAACAACTCGAGCTCCTGCAGAAAATGTCCGACGAGCAAAACTCGCGAGTGCAGAGTCTGCAGGAACGTCTTCAACCCCTCAGCCCAAGCGGCCAGATCCCAGGGCTCTCGGACGACTCGTACTTTGGCACCGCGGGCCTCGGCGACCCAGGCCAATACGATCTCGACCTCGACAACTTCGTCCAGGACAACGACTACTTCCCCGCCCACCACCAGCACAACACCGGCAGCGGCGGCGGTGCAAACGGCACGCTCGGCGACGTGGGCTCCGCACTCCCAGACTTCAATTTCGATGCGCCGACGGCGGGCTTCGACGGCGCGAACGCAGACGGGTTTACGTTTCCGACGGGCCATGCGAATGGTGTTGATGATGGGTTGTTGGGGGTCGGCGTGGGCGATGATGGGCTGGGGGATAGTCGGATTGAGAGTTTGGCGTCGAGTAATGCGACGAGTCCGGCGGCGACGGTGGAGGAGGTTGAGGATGAGTCGAGGTTGGGTGGGAGTGGGTCGAGGAGTCCGAAGAGGAGGAAGAAGTGAGTTTGAGTGTTTAAGTGGGTGTGGACGTGGATGAGGATGAGGATAAGGATAGAGCTGGAGATGGGGAATGCGGATTGCGGAGTGGGATATAGGACGTGAATGAGAAAGGGGGCGAAAAGGAAAGGAAAAGAAGAAATACCCAGGATGGATAAATAGATATCTTTCTCACTTCATCTTACATTTTCGTTAGCCCGAGTGTGGGCATGCATGGGCATCAAGGTATCAGCATATCACAGAGATATATAAAACCTTTTACATACCCCTATAAAAATAGACTCGTACATACCTGCCTACCTAGGTACAGAGCTGTCATATGTCCTTCTGCACGGTAATCGGACTGTGCGTGCCGGCCGTGGTGGAGCATAGGGTATCGTATCGTAGTGTATTGTACATGGCCCTGGATTCTTTATATCTTACGTTCTTTTACTTTACTTTACTCTTGACATATGTTCACGCCACGGCACTGACATAGCACTGACACTGCACTGGGCTGACATGCCTCTGCCTGCCTCGCCACTCCTCTCCATTGGACATCAAAACACATCCATCTCACACACCCATCACACCCTCCTCCACCCCCTCTCAAATCCTCATACTCTCCATAATAACCTTATACGCCTTCCTCCTCTTGCGCCAGCCCTCCCCCCCAACCCTAACCTTGACCACGCCAATCCACTTCGCCAAGCCGGGGAACAAGTACCGTTCACACACATACGCGACGGCGAAATTGCCGAGTCCCAACACCAGGATGAAGACTTTGAACCCCGCGTCCATGGCCGTGAGTTCCATGGCGCTCATGACCCAGGCCGCGGGGTCGAACAGCATGTACGCCGAGACGGCGAGCGTGAGGAATATGGTGGATATGAAGGGTAAGTTGCGGGCCATGGGTTCGCGGAAGGGTTTGCCGACGCTGAGCACGACGGCGGAGAGAATGTACTGGAAGCAAGACACGAGGAACAGGGCGGTATTCTGCGAGTTGAGGCTGTTGGAGTGGTTTTTGTCGACGACGGGGGGAACGTAGAAGGGCTGGCGCTGGACGGCCGTGAAGGCCGCGAGCTGGATGAGGATGCAGAGGGCCATTTGGCCGAGGAGCGGGGTGAGGACTTTGCGGGATACGAGGTTGGCGGTTGGGCGTTTGCGGGACAGGATCGGGTACGCGCCGCTCCAGCCCATGAAGATGGCGATGGGCAGGATGAGCAGCAGGTCGATGAAGAGGAATTGGAAGTCGCCCAGGTTCGAGGCCGAGGCGTACAGGAAGCTGACGCTGGTGAATTGTATCGCGCTGTACAGCGACATGTATTTGAAGCAGCTGAAGCTTGTGACGAGCGCGGCGCGGCCCTCCTTGATGACTTGGGGCACGCAGCTGATGTCGAATTGGCGGCTGGTGAAGGGTGCTGCGACCGAGGCTTCGGCTTCCGACAGCGAGATTCCTACGTCGGCGGCTTTGAGTGCGCCGCAGTCGTTGGCGCCGTCGCCGCAGAATCCAACGCAGTAGTCTATGCTTTGGAGCTTCTCGACGAGTTCGTGCTTCTCGTCAGGAGACATGCGTGCAAAGACTTGGCCGCACACAAGCATTTCCCGTAATACATTCTCCGATGCAAAGTCGATGATCCAGCGGAACACGTCACCACTGACAGCTAGGCTGTAGTTGCGGAGATTGGAGATGTCGTACGGAAGCGAGACGTCTGCTTCTGGCGGAGGTGGCAGGGGGTTGAGAGTGTTCTCGTCAAGCTTGAAGACTGGATCGTCCACAGATTCCCAGGCAAGCTTGGACAATGCCGTACGAGAGTCGCCTTCTACAAAGTGTGGAACAAAGCAGTGTGCTGTCTTGTTGATGAGGCCGCACTCGCGAGCCACACTGATAGCAGTGAGGATGTTATCACCCGTGCACATGACCTTGCGAAGGTTCGCACGCTCCAGCTCTTCGATAACAGGTGCGGTGCTGGGTTTTAGCTTGTTCTCGAAGATGATGAAGCCAACAAAATCCAGCTGGCTCTCAGCTTCCTCTCGCTTCATCTTCTGTACCTTGAGCCAATTGAGCTTGGGGATGGCTTTCGTTGCGCAAGCAATAACACGGAACCCGCGATGGGTGTAAAAGGCTAGTAGGTCTTCGTAGTCGGTAGGGAAGGTTTCCTTTCGGCAGATCTCCTTCATGACTTCTGGTGCGCCCTTGACATACACCTGGCCGCTCTTGGATCCGAATTGGCGAACAATAACACTTGCCCTTCTAAGCTGTGAGACAAACTCGAATGACTTCAACACTCCGAGTTCGATTTGCTTCCGGTTGGGGTCATCCTCGTGGTCATCAACATCATACTCTCGTCCAGGCGGTGGACGTGCGACTGACGGAGAAAGTTTCTGCTCAGGGTCATCATCGCCAGAATTGCCAGACTTTTGCTCTCCTTCTTCATAGCTCCAGCCGGTGAAGTCGAACATCTTTACGTCGAGAGGGTCGCCAACAAGTTCATCATCAATCTTGCGAAGAGAATGGCATGTAGCCATGGTGTACAGGATGGTCTTGTGCGCCAGGTACTCCACAGTCGGATCGCGATCGTGTTGTGACCCAGGGAGGATATCGTAAGGGTCTGCAAGAAGTTCGCTGAAGCGGTTCCTCGGTCGCTCAACCACACGAACACCGAGGACATCCAGTCCCTCCTCGGTAAGGGTACCTGTCTTGTCGAAACAGATTACATCCAGCTTACCGCCTACATTGACTCGTTGCGGACTGATGCAGAAGATTTGCTTGTTCTTTAATCGGGACAGAGCAAAACTAGTTCCGATGGTGAGGGTTGCAGGAAGCGCTGGAGGGACGACAATCGTGATCAAGTCGAGCGCGCGAACGACGATCAAGTGCCATTGGAGACCGAGATGGACGAAGTTGATAAAGGAAGCCACGAAGCCAATCATAGCAATTATCGCCATGACAGATATGTACCTGAAGGAGTCGCGGTAGAACTTGAAGCCAGATGGTTTGGGGAAGAGCATGGATCGGACCAAAGCACCCTTTGTGGTATTGAAACCCGTCCGTACGACCATGGCGAGCGCAGCAGCTTCATCATCATCGTTGCCTTCATGAGGCCTTCGGGCACGAATGATCTTTGTTCCGGAAAAGAGCATATGCCTTGCAATTTCTGGGTGAACTGCGGAGGCGCTGAGGTCGAGCAATTCCAGTGAAGCGTTGGTGACGGGAATCTTGGAAACAGGAATCGACTCGCCTGTCAACATACTTTCATTGACGATACAATCGCCCGAGAGCAGAAGACTGTCGCAAGGAAACTGCATCAAGGCAGGATCAGTGACCTCGTACACATCTCCCGGTACAAGTTCAGCAGAGTCGACATGTGTCCAGAAGCCGCTGCGCAGTACACGAACCTCGCATTCGAATTTCGAAACTTCTCTTAGGCGTTTCATCGAGGCTTTGGTTTCGAGGAGTGTTGTGATGATACTGACTGCTGAAATGATAAAGATGGCGCATGCATAGTAATAGTACTCATCCAATGACCAGAGGATGAGACTGGCAATTTGAAAAACGTAGAAAGGATGGAAGACCTCGTCGACCAAGAGTTGTCCGATGGTCTTCTCGGCGATGTCAATGAGGTTCTTTCCGAAGACGAGTTCGCGGTAATCCCGTTCATCATTATCAAGACCCTCGCGTAGAGCGGATGCTTCAGTCCAAGCCGGATCTTTCCAGGTGTTTGCCAACACGAATTTGTCCTTGACAGGATGGTACACGAAACGGATGTAACGGTAGTCCAGACAACGTAGCTCCTTAATCAATGGGTCTTCATCTTCATCCCAATCGCTACTCCGGCCTTTCTCTGGGTCGCCAAAGACAGTCGACAAAGAACGTCCGTATATTTGCTTGCTCACATCTTGGATGGCAAATTCTCCCCATTGATTCTCAGTGACGATCCAGTCAGCGTCTTTAAGGGGCGCAGATCTGCCAACGATGGCGACCTTCCATCGCGGCAGCCATCGAAAGAGGAGCCAGCCGATGCCTAGGGAAGCAATGCACAGCAATGTGTATATCGTGAAGCCAATGGCGGACGTTGTGAAACCCGCGATCACAATGGTCAAATCCTCGGTCATGATATAGATCTTCTGGACAGACCTCCGCCCTCTCCAATCAGCACCTGACCCTGCACTGCCCGCCGAAGAATGCCGCCTAAGCAATGGGCGGTCCACTGATTTCCTGCTCCCGGATGATTTTCTCCTCGATGGGGTGGGCGATGTAGAATTGGACGATCTGCCAGCCTCAAGGTCTTCCAGTTCTTCCACAGTGTATCCATCATATTCAACGTCGTCTTCGTCCACAATGGCATCGCCATCCAGGCCATCTTCCGACTCCTGTTCTTCGTCGTAGTAGGCAAAGCTCGTCAGGCTGGCGCTCGAGTCGGCTCTTTGGCGCCGGTGGGAGAAGGCGGAGACGCTCGTGGGAATGCTCTCGGACATGGGACCGGAGAAGACCTGGATTTTAGGCGTCAGCTGCTGTCCAGGCTTCGCGCGGGGAGTCCGCGTGTGGCGGCGCGAGGAAGGGTGATATTGGGACTGGGGGAGAGGCATGGGGCCGAGTTCGAATACCTCATCGTGCGCCATCTCGACATCCTCCATGAAGCTTGCCCTGCGCAGCGAACACAAGTCAGTTATCGCGAATCTTGAGCTATTGAAGGTGCTCAGACATACTCGCTCAGGTTCGAGCCGCGGCGATACATGCCGCTGACCCTGCGTCGCCGCTCGGGACTCCCGTTTGCTGCCATGATCCGCCTCTCAATTGAGTTTCTCTATCGCATGATGTGAGAGGTGGAAAAGGGTTGGGATTGTTTTCTCTGCCGCGCCGGCGCAAGCTTGGAGACGGCGCGTGTGGTATGACGATGTTGTCGCTGTCTGTGCTTTTTCACTTAGCCGCATCGCGATAAGGGCTCGACATCTCTTCTCGGTAATGACATCCCGCTTCATGTATCGACCTCATCCTGGTCTCTTCTCACCCCCGAAATCTCATTACATATCCACCCTAGACTTGATCCCGCACACATATTCTGTTAGCTATCATAGTACACATTTGAGCATTGAAGATCAATCCATATGCTTTGTATGCTATGGTCTATCGAGTAACCCTGGAAGTGACAAAGAAGACAAGGTGCAAATCAAACCCCACAATGCTTGCTTAAATGTAAATCAAACCGCAGCAAATATCACTAAAGAGCAGTAAAGTCAAACGCAAACAAAACCATGACAAAAGAAAAGATAGCCCATGAATTTCAATGTCCTCCGCATGATACCTCGCTGAAGTAATTCTGTGTCAGAGAAACTGCTCTCTTCACCATGAGCGCAAGCAAGTGAACGCAAGCAAAATATTAAAACTCCCTCGTCCATAGACTTCAATTCGTCCACATGTTACCAGTACAGAAAATTCAAAGAGAGGGCACAGCTACTCCTCTGGTGATGAGCGCTCATGTCAGAAAGTATCAAGCAAAAAAGCATCAGGCTGCTGGCACGGCTTTCTCCGGTGCGGCGCCTACCACATAGGTAGACTCATGCAACGCCCTTCACGTCCAGTTGTCCGTGGAAGCCCGCTCATATTCGCTCTTGCATCGAGCACAGCGTTCCTGGTGGATCTCCCGCTCGACATGGACGCCATCTGCTTCGCTCGTCCTTCCTGAGGCCTCATCTTTCTCGGCCCATGCGTGTGCGGTGAATCCCGTTGGGAGGGGATCGACCACGGACGGATTGGGATCAGTGATCTCAGTGATGAAGGGTCGGGAGAACAGCGGTAGGATGTGGTTTCCTTGAGGGTTGCGGCGGAATATGCGCCGAAGGAACGACGGTTCGCTTGAAGAAGGGGGGTGTTGAAGAGCGGCTTTGGCTGGCTTTGGGAGTGTGTCTTCGGTCACGACTGGTTTGAGGACAACCGAGTCACTGCGGACACTATCCAAGGTGCTCGTAGTAGTTTCTTGCTTGGAGCTCGAGACGCTGGAGTGCATAATGCTCTTTGCCTTGCTTGTCAATCTGCTACCCCAGACTCGGATGGTGATGAGGCTAGCAGGCGATGTACTTCCACTCTCGTGTACAACGTAAAGGCTTGGGAAGATCTTGCCGAGACCGAATGCAAGAAGCATCTTCTTGTACAGGTTGTACGAGTCGCTGCCAGTGCCGAAGACGAAGAAAATCACATAGCCTGTGGCTACCTGGACCCATTTCTCAATTGGTACTTCGCCATGGACTGGTATCTTCATGATGGTAGAAAGATTGGGCCCATGGACGTCATCCCAGTTGTACGGATCCTTCACCTGGAAGGAGATGATGTATGTGCTCCATATGACATATGGAAAGAATACTAGGATGACGAAGAGACATATGACGAAGAGGCGGATGAAGCGAGACTTTGTCGTACTTGAGGCGGATAGAAGACGGGAGAATTCGCGGCGGTAGCGGTAGAGGCGGTAGATGAGAAGTGCTATGGAGGGTTAGTTTAGTGTTCAATAGTAGATTAGGGTGTCATACCTGCATAGTATGTAGCAGCGCACATGCTAATCGGTCCCCACATGATACTCAGCACCATGCTAGGCCAGCTCGTGTCGTATGCGGAGACACAGCCAATGATTCCGTACAGCAAGTAACGGATAGGCTGCACCACGTAGTAAACGAGGATCAGAATCAACGGACAGCCCCAGCACACGAAGATCTCCAGGATCCTTTCCTTGACAATGCTGTTCTTGCTAGACGAGACAGTGATTTTTCGCGTGTCCATCACCTTGGCCAGCTTCCTGACGATCATGGCAGTAGAGGCGGCCAGCCCGACTGTGCTTCCGACCTGTATGCGAGTGTTGATGTCGCACCAAACGTGACCATCCCACCAATCCATGAGATTATCGCGAGGCCAGATAAGAGGGTTGATGGAGTTGAAGAAGTTGTTCAACAAGATCCAGACGATGAGCGAGCCTGCTGCAATGTTGCGTTGGGAGAAGTGCCATGCCATTGGCAAGATGCAAAGGATCCAGGAGGGAAAGGCGAATATGGGGAGAATGATTGCTTGAGTAGAAATTGGAGCGTCCGGCGAACCAAACAGTCCGTCATAATCGTAAATTGTTCTCATGATGAGTTCCTGATACTGCAGGAATGAGAATCAAAGAAGCGTTAGGAGTCTGACACTTCTTCAAGGCTCTCAAACCCAGTCGATGCTGGCTTTGGATAGTAGATTAGTCGGCTCGAAGAACTTTGTCTCGGGGGCTTGTGGTGGTGGAAAAGAGGACTGGATCAAGAGATATAAGAAGAACGGCTTGAATCAAGTATATGCATTGCGATCTACATGAATAGACATTGAAATTCAGTTGCTCAACACGCAACGACTGTCTCATATCTCTCAATAACGCTGAATAGCAGACTCCTGTCTAGCTCTCATGCAGTGGTGATTGAATGATCACCAGCTCAGCCAGGCTGATACGAGAGCACGGTGTATCATGAATCGAATACTTGTATTGACTCGGCATTGCTCTCCCAATGGCATGTGGGGGTTGCTCGTGCGTTGTTGAGGCCGTCATGGTGGTGAGACCTTGCTGCTCCGAATACAGGTCTGAATAGAAAAGACAACAACAGCAGGTGAGAGCAAGAAGAAAATTCAAGGAGACGAACGAGACATGTTTGTGAAAGTGGAGAGCGCTAAGAGCCATGCTAGGCTCATATCAGTGGGGCGCCTGGGGGCGTTTGCAGAGAACTTTGAAGCTTTCGAAGCGGGTGTACAACCTAGAATGCTAGGATGAAGATGCGACATTGCTACGGCATCATGTCCGTGCCTTGATTTTGATCTTTGTTTATCGTAATTTGGTTAATAGTAGATATGGGCAAATGAGCGTCAGATGATAGAGACAACAATTATGAGGATGTTCGGCGAGGCCCCGAACAACGAAATCCTACAATTACCCTAATATGGGTTAGCGTGTGACGTAATCCTGGTCGACTTCCGAGGTACCTTCCGCGTGAACTAGCAGCACACGACGCGGCAAGGCGCAAAATGTAGGCATTGTCGCGGTATTCTTGTGCATTTTCGATGGCCATGAAAGACAGCTTGACTTGATTCGCACATCTACATCGTTGCGCTTCCTCAGGGTCTCTGCGTAACCCTCCAATTCCTAGCGAGAGGCAGACGTGACGGCACACTCTTTGCTCACCTGCAACGTTGCTTCTCCAGCATGGACAGCGCGCCTGCCGAAGGCAACGCCTCTGGCGCCCAGATTCATCCTCTGCTCCGCCAAAGAATGTTGAACCGGGCTGCAACCTTTGCTGAAGGCACCTCATCCTCTGCTCCACCTCTGTCGCGCCGACGAAGCTCTGTGCTCTCTGATCTCTCTGACACCCGACATTCCTTCCGATCTTCCACTGAAAACCTCCAGAGAGGCAAAGGGAACGATGAAATGGACTTGCGCGCATCCGCGGACGAACCCACCAACTGGATCTCAATCCCGATAGTCGCTGCCATCGTCCCAGCGGTGGTAGGCTTGACTCATGATAATGGCGCCGCTGTTGCGACAGACATGTTGCTACTCGTGCTCGCGTCGTGGTTTCTCCACTGGTGTATTCGCGTACCTTGGTGAGTTGTAGAGCAAGACATGGAGTTCTCCATTGACATAGGTAAGGGATTGGTACCACGAAGCGCAGCAAAGACGATACGAATACGGCGACATCTCCGCAAACCAATACGATGACACGATCCTT
This sequence comes from Pyrenochaeta sp. DS3sAY3a, assembly GCA_001644535.1. Taxonomy (NCBI): domain Eukaryota; kingdom Fungi; phylum Ascomycota; class Dothideomycetes; order Pleosporales; family Cucurbitariaceae; genus Pyrenochaeta; species Pyrenochaeta sp. DS3sAY3a. The sequence continues at coordinate 170,256 of KV441643.1, read as the reverse complement.
GAGGAAGAGGAAGACAGCATTGCCAGTCCGACCGAGCAAACTGATTCTACTGCCCAAGACCCACAAGAAGCAAAAAGTACCGATAGCAAAGACAACTCTGACCAGGTGACCAATGAGCAAAGCAGCGCTCGGGACGAGCTGAAGCGGGAAGAGTCAACTGCCTTCATCGCATGCTTCCTTGGGCCGTTACTTGGCGCACTCTTGCTGCATACAATCCGTGCACAGCTCACTCGCGCTGAAGGGATAGTATCCAACTTCAATCTGGGCATCTTCTTCCTTGGAGCCGAGATCCGACCTTTTCGTCACCTTATAAAGATGAAGAAGGAGAAGATCTGGCACCTCCAGCGTATTGTGAGATTGGATCCGCGGGATGAATTGAGAAGCGCCAATGCACAACAGATCTCGCAGCGATTAGCAGAACTTGAGACTCGAATGGAAGGATCCGTCACCAGTAGCGAAGTGGACATCTCGAGAGTTAGTGCTGAAGTCCGGCAAAGTATACAGCTACAACTTGATGCTTTGAACCGCGCCGTCCGACGATATGAGAAACGACAGATGGCTCAAACATTGCAAGTCGAGGCTCGTTTCCAAGAGGTCGACATGCGACTGAAAGATACTCTCACACTGGCTGCTGCGGCTGCTAGGACAGGCCAGCGGCCTGGTATCCTATCCGTGACGATCAGCTGGATTGCAAGTGTTATTAATTACTTTTTGCAAACGATCTGGGACATAGCCACATATCCCATTCGAGCAGTTGGCGTTATTATGAGGGTGGTGAAATCGTGGTTCGTCAAAGACGAGCGACAAAGTCGCAGGCGCGGCAAGGGCAACGGCCATTCATCTTTGTCAACGTCTAGGATGCAGTCGAAAAGCGGGCGCTGAACATTACGGAATGTCATTCTCCTCTTGATACCCTTCAGTCCTATTACCAGCCATACCTATGCAATTCAAGTTCGTTCTGTAATCGGTGTGTGGTCTGCATCGTGCAAATGGTCATGATTCACAACTCCACAACAAATCTTGCCCTCGGGAATAGAAGAGTCAAATCGAGTCCGCGGTAACATCCAATCGAGTAACCCGGAGGATTGATCATCTTACGACAGATAGACGTCCAATGCAACCATTCAAAGCTACCCCGCCGGTCTACACCCCACCATGACAGATACCGTGCCGATGCGACGACTATCTCCGAACATGATGTTGCCCGCATTCAGTTCAATTTCTTTTTATTCTCTCTTCTCTCTTGCTTTCCTTCACCGAGAAACAAAATAGCATAGTCTTGTCCATATTTGTCTACCACTAAAGTTCAAACATGTCTTTGCAGTCCGACCTCACCATCGACGTGTCGAAGTTCGACCGCAGCACCATTGACCAAAAAACATTGGACTTTAATGATAAACTGATCAAGATATGGGCCGACGGGCCACGGTGGTACGAGGTGATTCCCCTGCGATCCTCCACTTCCCAAGTCAATCACAACCATACTCACGTTCCCCAGGTCGGCGCAGCAGAATACCGCAAACTGCGCTGGGAAGGCAAAACACCGCTCCCTAAGCCCATAGTTCTCCCCGAGGGATACAATGCTAGCTTACCGTCCCGCGAGCCGGGGCGAGACATCCCGTACCGCGTGTTCAAGCCCACAAGTGGAGTGAGCAAGGGCATCCACATGCATATTCATGGAGGCGGGTGGGTGCTCATGTCGGAGGAATAGTAAGTAGCCTCCATCGCCCTGGTTTTGTCAAAGATCCACAGAGAGCGAGGCCTGGAATTGAGAGTGGATGTTTACTGAACGCGAACAGTCAGGATCCGTATCTGAAGTACATGGCCGACCACTTCGAACTCACAGTCGTGTCGATTGGATACCGTCTTGCGCCCGAGGATCCCTGGCCCGCAGGCGCAGAGGACTGCTACGACGCAGCGGAGTGGCTCGTGAAGAACGGGCCTGAGAAGTTTGACGGCGAATTGCTGTTCACTGGCGGCGAGGTGTGCATTTCCTCTCCAACATCCCTCGTGCTTTTCCGTTCCAAGCCTCTCTAACAATCTACTCTACTCTACAGTCTGCAGGCGGCCACCTCGCATGCCTCGTAGCACTGCACCTACTCAAGAGCACCCCAACCTTCGCATTCAAAGGCCTGCTCCTGCACTTCGGCTGCTTCGACCTGTCCTCGTTCCTCCCACACGTGCTGCACCACGAATCGCACCTCGTCATCGACCACGACGTAATGGCCTCGTACATCAAGGCCCTGCTGCCCGGCACGACGGAGACGCAGCGCCGCGACCCCTCGATATCCCCGTTCTGGGCGGACCTCAGGGGCAAGAACTTGCCGCCTGCGCTGTTTACGTGTGGCAGTGAGGATCCGCTGCTGGATGATAGCGTCATGATGGGGGCCAAGTGGGCGATGTGGGGGAATAGGAGTGTGGTCAAGATTTATCATGGTGCGCCGCATGGGTTTATTGGGTTTCCGCCTGGGAGTATTAAGGCGGTGCAGGATGCGTTGGATGATACGGAGGCGTTTGTTAAGGAGAGTACAGCTGCATGAGACGCGCACATGCTACTTGCGGATTAACCTTTGTGTTGTGATTACTAGAGCAGACTTAGTAATATGGTATTCATGATATGTGTGGTGTAAACATTCAGCAGTCACTGCTTGCATAGGTAGAAATCGCAGCGAGATTGGCCAGAATAGCAAGGTCTGGATGGTGGCTTGGGCAGTAGAAAGAGTCACATCACGCATGAGGAAGAAGAGACAGTTGCCGTGAAGCATTTTGATTCCGTTATCTTTCATGTCCACATGGCGATGTATCGTTCAAAGGCAAGTCCCCACAAGTGGGAGCGAGCCGGTGTTAGAATGACCATCATAGTAAGTGCTTTCAAGTAAACTTCTGATATCCTCAACGAATCATTGACCAGCATCCCCTAAAGTTCCCCGGTCCCGCACCATCGGACCTCCGGTAATAAGATTGACGCTCGCGTGCCACATGTTTGTTGTATGACGTAAACCGAAGCTCGGGGTTCCGTAATGCATTGAACAAGTGCTGCGAGCTGGCCGAGAGGCTGTGCATAGAAAACGTGGTGTTCGTCAAACGTGTTCTTTCAAGATCGAGGTGGTAGATGCTGAGATTGAGGGGCGAGTAGTTTATTTGCTGGGTCCTGTTAGAGGCTGGCCAATCGAGCATGGACAGGCGGTGTAACTTACGAGCGAGCCCTCGTCTTTCTTCTCTTACGCTTGAGACGTCGCACGCGCTTCTTCCTCCATTTGGCTCTCATCTTGTCGGCTGGCTGGGTGTGAGGTCAGCGGCTGCGGTAGCGGCGATGCGGGGTCGATGGAGGGGCAGGGAAGCTGAAGAGGCACATTGCTGTGCTCAATTGAAGCTTCCCAAGGGCATGCTGTGCGGAATTTGGAAACTTACGTTGCTGTCGAGATGAGTGTCGTGGGTTGCAGAAGAGAAGTCAAGAGCAACCTGAGAGCTCTTTGTTGTGCGTGTGGGGTTTCCTTAAGCGAAGCGCTAGTGCCTTGGCTAGTCTACCGACGTCATGCGTCCAGGTCAGGAGCATTCACACGGATTGCGCACGACCCATTTTCAGCAGAGGCGAGAAGGTGAGAGAAGAGATGGCGGGCGAAGTCGTGGCGTGGCTGCAGATCCAGATGTCCGGTGGAAATTCTTACGGTATGTTCGCCTCATCTGCCAGAAGTTTGATGCGCAAGTTAACATGGACAGATACCCACAACACTATCGAGATATGCGGTAACGAACAGTTTCACCTTGGGAGGGATGCAGAGCTTTGGTAGGGCCCTGCTTCTTTTGCCATGGCGAAAGCATGTCCTGACCCATTCGCAGCCGCTATGTATGGTATGACGACCTGACTATCTCGAGGCAGCATCTACGGATCCACTGCATTTTGTACGAGCAGGATCCCATTGCCAATGTTGCACCCCTGGTGTACGCAACGGACTTATCTGCGAACGGCACTTATATCAAGAAGCTTAGCACCTGTCCCTCGGCGACACCTCAACACGGAGTTCTCATGGGTCGAAACAGCACCTTTCTTCTTGACGATGGAGATCAGCTCCGCATATCGGAAAACATCGCTCTGGTATATCGCTCGCATATGCGTGTGTCTGAGGTCAATCTGACTTCAATTCAAAAACGTGAAACACAATGCTTTGCCTCGCGATATCTCATGACTGGACGTTTACTTGGTGAGGGTGGGAATGGAAAAGTGCTCGTTGCCGTCGACTCCGTGACTCAACAACAGCTTGCATGCAAAATCATAAGGCTAAATAACACTCATGACAAGGTTTCGACGTTGCGCTCTCCATCAGATCAGAATGACCTAAGCCTCAGTCAAACAAAAAAGCATTGGCCAACGAAGGTGTCCAACTGCGTTCGTGAGTTCGAGATTCTCAAGGACCTAGATCATCCAAACATCGTCTCTCTGGAGCATGTCTTCTGGAGTCAGGAGACGATCTACATATTTCAAGAACTTGTCACGGGTGGCGATTTATTCTCCTTTCTGGAGTACAAGGGTGGTCAGCTTGACAGTCTTCAAGGAGCAGTAATTATACGACAGGTACTCAAAGGAGTGGAATATTTGCACAACAAAGACATCGTGCATAGGGATCTCAAGCCGGACAACATCTTGATGTCATCACCCGAAGATGGGGCCCGCGTTCTTATTACAGATTTCGGCAATTCGAGGTTCTTGATTCCGAAGCGAGGTCCAAGTGCAACAACGACAGATAAGTATCAACGTATGTTTTCATTCGTTGGCACCTTGGAGTTCACCGCACCTGAGATACACAAGGCACATGGCACTGGTCGAAGTAAGGTGGGATATTCCAGAGCTGTTGATATGTGGTCGATTGGTTCCATTACAGCCACCATACTCAGCGGGGACAATATTTTCACTGATCGCACACATCCTGAGTATCTCAACAACCCGCTCGCAGTCATTGCACCTTTAGCAGCGAAGTGTGATCTGAGTGTGCTGGATGATCTTCATCATCCACGATGGAGTGCAGTTGGCGAACGCCCAAAAGACTTCATCAAACGCTTGTTGATACTCGATGAAAACGATAGATTGACCGCATCTGAAGCACTTTCACATTCATGGTTCGCGTGTCACAATGCAGCGTTTGAAAGTCTATACATGCGCTCGATTGAAAACTGGAAAGCGCGCCAGCGCAACGTTCTCATTGAGCGGATACCTCGAACTGTTCCGAAGCATCAGTCTACGTCACGTTATTTCTCTCCTTCACAGCAATGTCAATCTCATCTCTCCGGCTCAATCACGTCCGTTGCAAGTGACGAAGTTCATGGCGCATCTCAGCTCCCGCTCCTATCTACTTCACATGTTCCAACCGCGTTATCCGAACGTGATATCTCGAATAACCATGTCATCAGCCAAGCTTCGATGAGTAAAAGGCGAAAGGAAAGTATGTTCGCTAGTGCCGCTACTATGAACGAAAACTCTGGAAGGTCGATCGAAAGCTACAGTGAGATCATCGATGACCTCCCTGAGCACGCATTCAATATGCATGCGCAACGACTACGAGGTCTGAGTGAACAACCGCACTCAGACAATGTGTATGAAACACTTCACTCGGAGGAGCACGAGCTTGAAGCGTGCCATGAGCACAGTCGAGAAGACAATGAAAGTTATGAACAAACTCAATTTCCGGACGAGTGCAGACAACTGGAGTATCTCGACACCGAGGAAGATTGGGATGTGATTTCAGAAACTCCTCCTCGTCGTCCTGTCAACCAATTTGCTTGACTCCTACGTGGACCACTTACAGCACTCTAATATACTCTACCAAGATGGTCGCAATTCGGTGGAAAATGTAGTAGGAAGATGTGACGAGTAGTCACATATGCTGGCTTCAGGGTTACAAATGATATGATGGTTCTAAGTGCAAGGGAAATTCATTCCAGGCAGATCAAATCATGTAACTTCCCTGCAAACAATACAGGTTTAATTCTACTCTTTCATCGTCATTTTATGTCAGAAATCGCGTTAAAAGTGAAAGTAAGCTACTTCGTTTCGGTAGATGCACCCGGAGCATTGAAACACAGGGAAACCCCCGCGCAAATACTGAGGTTAGCAAAACCAGCCTAGCGGCAGTCTATGTGAAGATGAGGCTCAAATGTAAGCTTTCGGTAAGAGTTGGCGGGGAGTAAGCTTATACCAACAGAATCAACCCCCGATGATTGCGCGTGACGACGTCTTCGTCCCTCGTATTAGCAATAATCATTCTGCTAAGCATTTTCTCTGCTATAAATAAATATAGCCTGGTAACCTCCATTCTTCGCCCCCACGCATACGCATTACGATCTGCTTTAGGTGGAATCGATCATCAACTTAATTTACACGGTAAGGCCTGATCCGCCGCTAGGGGACCCACGTTCGTGGCTCGTTACCTGTCATGGCAAGGTAGTACTGCTGAGCTTGGAAGGTTACCTCATTCATAACCACACCGCCTCTCATCTCGTCTTCGACTGTCTCGATTCCTTGCTTCGTGGCCAGTGGTCGCCTGAATTAACCTTTTGCGATAATATAGAAGTTCGTTCGCAATAAGACGGACACTCCTGGACATCTTCACACACCATTCCGCCAGATTATTGTTGCCAATATAATGAAGTCATCACTAGTCTTTGGTTTCGCAGCATCTGTTCTCGTCTCAGGAATCTCCTGCAATCCCACCACGTCCTCGGGTTTCGAATGCCAGAAGCCTCTCCCAGAGGGTATTGAGCCTGGCAAGTCGGTCAATCTGACGCTCAAAAGCGCCAGCGGTGTCTCGATTCGCAAGTATCGTCTCCATCTTCCAAAACCATACAACGGGAACAATAGCGTGCCTCTCATTCTGTCTTTCCATGGCCGAACCCAGGATGCGAAGTTTCAGGAAAAGCTGAGCAAATTCTCCAATGCTACTTACGGATTTGAGGGTATCGCTGTGTATCCTGAGGGTGTTCCTGTAAGTTTACAGCGGAGCAGGGCAGGGTGCGTTTGGCTAAAAGGATCGCAGTCTGAGAAGGGTGTTCAACAATGGCAAGGTGATCCAGATTCGCCAGAGTCCATCAACGATGTTACATTTACATTAGAGCTCCTCGATCATCTCGAATCAACGTACTGCATCGACAAGTCTCGTATCTACGCTGCCGGCAAGTCCAATGGAGGAGGTTTCACGGGAATTCTAGCATGCGACGCAGAAGCAACAAAACGCATCGCAGCCTTCGCGCCAGTCTCCGGAGCCTTCTATCTCAATGAAGACCAGGAACTACCTGCTTGCAATCCCAGCCGGAAGCCCATTCCTATCATGGAACTCCACGGGTGGAAGGACACCACGATCCCCTACCTAGGCGGCCTGAATAAACGGGAAAATGCCAACATCACGAACATAGCTACCTATGTGGACAAGTGGGCAACGAGAAACGGCTTCGACGTGGCGGGGAACGAGACGACGTATTTGTGCAGAGGGAACAGGAAGGTTACGAGGTATAGCTGGGATGATGTCGTGGTGCACTACAATTACACAAACTTGTACCATGATTGGCCGAGCTCGTATGCGAATGGGGACACGGAGGATGCACTGACGTGTGTAGAGGCAGAGGCAACATCGATTATCTTAGCTTGGTTCAAAAAGTGGACGATCTAAGTGTGTCATTACTATCAACCCTAGGCTCAGTGCAATGGATGAAACGCCCAAGCGAGCTTTATTGGGCGATATCATGTCAAGGTGTCTGCTGCTATATTTCAGCATTGATTAGAGTGCCTTCTTGTATCATAAGCGAGCACTTACACCTTGCTTCTGCGCAAGTTGCGCATACATGGCTCCCTCGAACTTCCGGTCTAAAGCTGCAATCTTTGCGTCGCCAGTCGGAAGGACTTGGCCGGCATAGAGGCCGCAGAGTCCAGTCTTTCGGTCGACCCACTGTTTGAAAAGTCAGTTATTGACTGATACATTGACTGCGCCTATATCCGACGGCACCTCGTACGTGGAAAGGACCATATGATGAAAGGGAATGGGAATGTGAAAAGATGGACTTACCCAGATCAAATTTGGCAGACCACCCCAAAGCATTGTCCCGGCTTTCTTGCCATCGGGCGCATCCTTTGTGATCAACAAGCCTCCCAGACCCCAATCCTTCTTGATACTCTTGGGCGTGCCACCCATAGCATTATTCACCTGGAACATTTCCAGCGTCAGCACATCATCATCGGCCTGAAATTCACGAAAGAGTCATCACTCCTCCCAGCAACCACACCTGGTCAAACCGACATGGACACCAGCCCGGGAAGTTTGAGAAGGGGAGACTCACCATATCATCCTGCAACATAGCATTCAACGCCACCGAACTCCCCTCTCCCAACTGCGGCTTGAAAAACTCCTCCAACGACGCCCTCTTCAGTATCTTCTCGTCCTCATCACACACCAGCACCGCATGCAAAACCTTCAAATACTCCTCCGCGCTCGTAAACGCCGACTGTCCCCCCATGCAATCCGTAACCTCCTTGCCCTCCCCATCCTGATACACCATCGGCGCCGCCCCCGCAGAATACAACTTCCCCGTCTCATCCCTCAGGGTCATATCCGCCATGCGCGCGCGCAGATCCGCCCGCGCAGACAGGAAGAACGTCATGTCCTTGATGCCGAGGGGCTCCCACAGATTCGCGCGCATGTAGTCGTCCAGCTTTTGCCCGGTGAGCCGCTCGATCAAGAGACCAGCGTAGTCGATACCAGGTCCGTACGCCCACGACGTGCCAGGCTCGAAGACGAGCGGCGCGTTGAAGCGCTCGAGCAATTTGCCGCTGGAGGCTGGGGCGCGGCCGTGGAACTTGAGCCACGCCAGCGTCGTGGGGTGCATGGTGTCGTAGGCCAGGCCAGAGGAGTGCGAGAGCAGGAGGCGCAGGGTGATGGGTTTGGTGTGTTTCTTCTCGATGGGGGAGCCGTCGTCTGCGAAGCCGTGGAGCACGTTGAAGGACTCGAGTTCGGGGATGTGGGTGTAGACTGGGGCGTCGAGGGTGGTGAGGCCGCGCTCGACGATTTGCATGGCGCAGATCGAGGTCATGAGTTTGGTGCAGCTTGCTACCCACATTAGGTTGTTGGGAGCAAGGGGTTTGGCGATTTCGGGATTCATGGATGTGCTGCCGAAGGCTTTGGCGTAGTTGAAGGAGCCTAGAGCTTGTGAGGAGGTGTTCTTTTTTTTTTGAAAAGGTTAAGAAGGGCTATACCATCTCGATTTGATGCGACCAAGACGCATCCAGGAATCTCTTGGGCGGCAACCGCATCGTTGATTAGTGTTTCAAAGTCTGCCATGCTGTGAAGCCCAATAAAGGCTACCTAAATCTAGGTCTATTTTTCTACTTGTCTCAACTCGAGCTATGTATGCTCCAAGTAAACTTCGCCCTATGTGGGGTGTGTGGGGTCTGCAAGTTTTCAGGGGGCAAGAGTGGGAAATGGGATAGAAGAAATCAAACACAACTTCGTGGAAATGGGAGTGCAAGCATTTATGAACAGCAGCAACTACTATTACTCTACAATGCAGGTAACTTCGACTTTATTAACATCCGTATGCTCCGTAAAGATTCCATGATGCCTCGGTATGCGGGGGCGGGGCAACCATCGGTTACGACGGTGAATGTGAACAACCACGTAAAACCCGCTTGTACCGCAATCAGCCTTACCAACTCCTCATTATCAATCAAATCAAAGACACCTCGGAAAGAAAAGAGTGGTCCAAGCATTCCTCCAAGGTCCGGTGTTAAGGACTATTGATGCCAGCCGTGACCAACGCGAATCGTGCCGTACGACGTCGCATGGACCAATCGGTAGCAAGACCGTCTAGCTCTCCGAAAACAACTGAGGCCCCGTAGATGCCTCTTGTTAAAGCGATTTTTTTTTCCCCAAGGTTACTGTACAATCTTCGACTTCCTCCACGTTGAATTTATCATCTCTTCTCCGCGTTTTCTAAATCGTCCTGTGGAAAGGCCTGAAAACGGCCCCAAATCGTCGTCGATAGCAAATCATTCATTGCTCAAGGACTTGGACCGATGGACTAGTCTTGAAGGCCCACAACAAGATCATGAGCTCATCAGGCAATGCGTGCAACGAAGAGTCGTTCTTGTAGCTTTCCTCATTGCGGATAACCTCAGCCATTCCCTGGATTACTTCCTCTGGGTCTTCTGGTGGAGGGCTTGGGTTTGGATCCCAATGAGTTGTCCAAGGGCCAGGATCATTGTATTCGGTTTCTTTAGCGAGGTTGTAGTAGTCAAGGATGGTGAGATTCCTGGTCATGGATTTCTCCAGTTCTGGCAAAAATTAGGAAGAATCAAGAGTTTCAACAGGAACGACATACTGCCGAGATTGCAATCGAAGAGATGGCCTTGATCTTCTCCACAGTCCATGCATGGTAGCTCAGAATATACGCAGGTGTCGTCGTAACATGAGTCTCTTCGCTCCTCGGCGTGGATCATGCCCAAACTCTCAGGTACTGCATTTTCCTCAACAGGGTCGGATTGAAGCCCAATAGACATCCCTGATTGAGGAAACTGATCCTCGAAAGAGCTTGATTCAGGATGGCTAACATGATCTGAAGTTGATTGAAAGAACGTCGGTCGTAATGGTGATTTGGATGTGGTTGTAGATGCTGCGGAACGCGATGAGTGCGCATTGCCGCGAGGGAGTTTCCCTTGAGACTTCGATTTGGAGATTTCGGCATCATCATCGGATGCTGGCTGGACTGATTCATGTGGTAGAGCTAACGCCGGAAGTATGGCCGGAGTTTTCTCTTGCTTTCGGCGAACAGGACCGCTAGAAAGTGGTAAGTCTCTTCCCTTCAATGCGGCACGAGCTGTGTCTAAAGAGATTTGATGGCCATGCGGTAGACCCAGCGGAGGAAATATGGCTGGAGTTTTCTCTCGCGGAGAAAGCATGGCTGGAGTTTTCTTTCGCTCTAGGGGAGCAGGACCGCTAGAAAGTGGCAAGTCTCTTCCCTTCAATGCGGCACGAGCTGCGTCCAATGAGATTTGATGACCATGCGTGATGCCTCCACTATGTAAATGTTTTGATATGCCGCCTAGAGTCGGAACGTTGCTCGTAGCTGGCGACATTCCCGCATTCCGACGGCCTTCGGCATGATACACGCTGGGCGATGGAAGAAGCAGGGTGCCGGGCAGAGCAGATAGCCCAAAACTGGTCTGTGTCTGTCGAGAATCTGCGGCTTGCACATGCGACGAGCTTTGGGCCGCTCCAGCTGCGGGTATTTGAAAGCCCAGAATAGGTCGCTGCGCAAGCTTTTCCTCCCAAAACTGCTTTAGTCGGGTGTCTTGGCTGACTGGAAGCAGAGGTATTTCGCCTTGTAGTGACGGGGGCATGTCCAGCACTTTCCGTACTTCAAAGATGTTGTGCAGGTGCTCCGCGACTGTACCTTGAACAGCTGTTTGTAGATTAGGATCGTTTGTGCCTGGAACCCACAGCAAGTGTATAGCGTCATAGGGTTCCTTGCTGCGAGCCTGTTGTGCCAAAAGCTGTTCGGGAGTTCGAAATCCAAGCGCATGGGCGCGTTGATCATCTGCGTACGAGGCGAATCGCCAGTGGCCGAGCTGCTTGTGGGTGTCGTCTAGAATGCAAACGTAATGCTCAAAGCTGCCGTCAGATCTGGTAACGTTGCCATGGCCATAGGCGGTATGGTAACGGAGCGGCACCCTCACGGGCATGCGCGGTGTAGCGACCGGGTCCATGGCAAGCTGGTCAGTGAGTAAGGTGCGCAGTTGCAGGCGAGTTGAGACTGGCAAGGTTCGATTCTTTGCTGATGAGGTTACAGCGGTTGTGAGGAAGTGGTCGGTAGCTTGGTCTGAGCACGGATCATGTTTACCATACAAGCAAGGAAGGAACGGTGAAAGGAAGGTGCTTGGCAGCAAAGATTGTCAACAAACCAGAAGTACACATGCCTTCCACGAGCTACACAATCTTTAGATCGGGTGAGAGGTCCCGTTACTCAATTCTTCGAACGAAAGTTGAAATAATGCAGACTGCATAGCCCAACAGCCCATTGCTGTGACGAGCCAGCAAGTAAGTCGCAGACCATTTTGTTATCGTGCAGCTGATATGTGTGCGTTTGGGATGAACTGGGATTTTTTTCATGCTCGATTTAAGAAATGCAGAAGGCCAGTATGCTTTCCATGAAGGATTGAGTAAAGCAGTTGATCGAGTTTGTACAATGCGGTCTGAACTTAGCGTGATCTGTGTCGTGTTGACATCAAATCGTAGATCAACCGCCAACGTCTCTCCGCCGCAGTCGTTGCTTTTTCTACCACACATCAGTCCAAAGGTAAATTACCTCCGATCTCTACCCAACCTTTGACTAGATATAAGGATCTTATCTTCGCGTAAATGAGCTTGCAACAGGAACGACAACTCCGTGTTGCAAAGTTTGACCGGACCGATTGAGTCTGAGCCTCCATAATGTACAACAACGTCTATCCCAACTTTTCAGATTGCGCCAATCCTTGCTTCTTGACTCACGCTTGGGCAATTCCCTCATTGCGCCCGATGAACAGAAAATCCAAGGATGAGATTTGCCCTTGGCATCGTGTTCCCAGCGAATAAAATTCTCGTCGCAGACTTCAACCAACGCATCTATCGGGGTAATTGTCGCTATACTTTCTCGATTCTCCAGCGTACATATATCTACTAAATGTAGCATGCATTTGCGAGCACGTCTCACGGAATAGTCTCGATGGATCGGTTCTGGAACGTCGTCTCATCGGGAGTCCCTACCGCTCCATCTCATTGGCAGGCCTCTATACCAAACCTTCCCAAGTGGAGCATGGCGTTTGAGGCGGCATGCGGGGCCGCCGCCAGTGGGGAGCATGTTCTCTTCCGAAAGCAATCCCTGGATCGAAGAAAGACAAGGCTCAATAGTTGCAGCAGGATGTTTGACGTCTACGGTTTGGCTAGGCCCAGTCGGCCCGCAGCGGAGCTGAACAAATTCTGGGTTCCTCCCATCCCATGCGAGAACGCCCTCGACCCTTCTCTCATATATTATCCAAAGCTCGACTACATGGCGTGCTACTCGATCTCGGGGCCATGACGAATGCTAGATGGACAAAGTTATGCGGCAGCTGGTTCCGAGAGCGAAGACAGATGCGGCTGGTTACACAACACCAGAAGTATCTCCAGATGCCTTCCTCGTAAGACCATCCTACGCATCCCACTCTTGCAACTACAATGATGCCAATTATTCCATAGTCCACAAGTTGACTTGAACCTAGGCCACAATATGGGCGCTGACGGCTCTATCCCTCGTGTTCCTCCCCGCCCGCCTCTATGCTCGCTGGAAGACTATGAGCCGCTTCTTCTGGGATGACTTTCTCACCGTATTCGCCTGGATCCTGTCGCTGATAATAACTATTTTGGTCACAAAGTACCGCAACGTCACATACGAGGTCATGTTGATTGGCGCGGGGAAAGCTCTTTTCCCACCGAACGTGAAAGAGATCACAATGCAGTTCGCACGTCTTTTTACAATCGTCCCCATGATCTTCTACACCGGATTATGGTGTGTTAAGGGGAGTTTTCTGATATTCTTCCGCCGACTGGGCATTCGACACTTGACAAATCTGAATCGATGGTGGTGGACTGTGACGATCTTCACGGGAATCTGTTATTTGTTGTGTTATGCGACGTTGCCATATCGCTGCACATTGGTATCTTTCAAGGTGACTGCGAGCAAGGAGTGTGCCTCACAAGGTCTGAGCTTCGTCAGCATGGGAGTGAATTCGAGCCTAGATGTATTCACTGACTGCCTAAGTAAGTATCACACGCCATGAGTTTGAGAAACGATGCTAAGTCGCCCAGTCATGTCAATACCATTCCTCATTGTGAGTCGTGTTCGCATCTCGAGGCGACAGAAGTTTGCGCTTTCCGCAATCTTCTCGTTAGTTGTGTTTACTATGATCTTCGCGATCGTCCGGGCCACGATTACAACTGTCGGTGTCCAGAGACAGATTGATCCCGTGTGGATGTACATGTGGACCAGCATTGAGCTGAATGTTGGTGAGCAAGACCTTTAAAGTAGCTGTAGTCAGCCATCACTGCTAATCGACATAGCCATACTGGTAGCATGCGTCGCACCATACCGAACCCTCTTCATCCGCTCAGCACCTCGCCGTCAATCTCCACGCATTGGGCTCCGAGAAAAAGCCCTGAAACTTTTCACATCTTCCGAACGCCGATCTGGTCGAGATGAAGAGAGACATCCTTGGTCAACACCTGCGCTTCCCTATCCCGAACGTCTGCACACCGAAGAAGGTCTAGATCTAACGACTGTTTCACAACCACCAAACAAGATACACCTGGATTCAAGAGAATTCCGGACGCTCTCGCGACACGATACACCTGGCCAAACTTCGGTTCAGCCACATGTGGCTCCGTGGGATGATTCAATATATGCTTCTGTCCCTGAAGTTCGAGCTCCAATTATTCCAAGCCTGAGCCCAAGTCCATCTCCAGTATTAAGTCCATTTCCGTCAGCACATGTGAGAAGCTAGGAACAAAGAGCATATAGTAAATGAAATGTATTCAATATCTTGTAAAGATTTGAGCAGGGGCATAAGGCCCGAACAGCGTGGTGACTAGCGATATGATGTCGCGACAGCCAGATGCCCTTCACTGATATGCAACCTCTATCATCCCCATATCCCCATTGAAATGCAAACAAAGAACGCCATGTCCTCCATGCAATGATATCCCCAGAATTCCAATTTCCCATGTTATCCATCCATCCCACTGTCATAAAACGCCGTTCATCATCCACCAAACCAACCAATCACCAACACCATCATGATCCGAACCTTAGCGGCGACGACCAGCAGCCTCAAGAGCAGCAGCACGCTGGAGAGCCTCAGACTGACGTCCAGCACCATACTGCATAGCAGCCTCAGCCGACATACTACCCTCGAGCATGTTGGCGGCCCTAGCCTCGCGATTTCCATTGCCGAAAGCCATCATGTTGGAGCCGGGAGGGAAGTAGGCGGTGGCGGGAGTAGAAGGGACGCGGTAGCCATTGTTCTTCGAGGTCTTGGTAGGCTGAGCCTTGGACGATGAGGCCTGAGTGTGAGCCAGAGCCTGAGCCTGGACGTGGGCATAGGCAAGTGCTTGAGCACGAGCAGCGGCAGGAGACTGGATGTGGACCGAAGGGTTGAAGGCAGCGGCAGGAGTCTGGTTGTGGGCCGAAGGGTTGAAGGCAGCGGCAGGAGACTGATTGTGGACGGAAGGTTTGTAGAGAGGAGTAGGAGCCGGAACAAGGCCAGCAGCTCTAGCAGCCTGAAGAGCAGCACCGGAAGCAGCCACAGCCTCTGCTGAAGCGAGGGAAGAACAAGGAACCTTCTTTGCATTGGGACCCGTCTTTGGAGCAGGACCCTTCTTTGCAGCAGGAGTGCGAGGAGTCTTCTTTGCGGCAGGAGCACGGGCAGACTTGGTCTTCTCAACGCGACCTGACTCGACGCGGGTGAGGTCAATGACGGGGGGAGAAGCAGTCAGAGTCTTCTCCTTGTCCGTGTTGCTCAGGGTGTTGATGTGCTGCTTGACTTGCTTGAGCATGGCGTTGGGTGGGGACGGCATGGCGTTCTTGCGCTGGATCGCGTGGGCGAGGACCTTGTTGCGCTCCTCTTCAGTGAGTTCCACGAAGGGCAGGCTAAGCAGCTCAGAGATCGACCTATTCTGCGGCATGTTGGCGGGCTGGGCGACGTTGCCGACGGGGGTGGTGTTCTGGGATCCTGAGGCGGACGAGGCGCTACGAGCAATCACCATGGGGGTGATCATGGCTGCGGCCGACGAGATTGGGGCATTCATGGCTGGGTCGGTCAAGGCTGAGGGTGGAGCAGAGCGAGTGAGTTGCGCCATGATGGCTTGGACCTCCCTCTCCGCAGCAGCATGCATGATCTTGCGCATCATGTCTTCGAATTCCGCGGCATTGTAGCGGTGGATGATGCCGTTATCCTCGAGATCCACGCAAAAGGGAGCGGGATCGACCTCGATGCTCTGGACGATGGGCTCGCTGGAGTTGTCGAGGAAAGAGTCGTTGAAGTTGTAGTCGTCGAACGAGAAGAACTCAGACAAATCGAAGCTGGTGTTGTCGGACATGATGATAGATTCGGGGGAGCGGCGGTGAGAGGAAAGAATTGGAAAAATGTGGGATAGATATATGAAGTAGTGGTGGCAGCTGTGAGGCAAAGGTGATGGAGAGAAGAAGGAGGATTGGGGGGAGGCAGCCAGATTAAATAGTCGTTCTGTGGGCGAGGAGGCTGGCTGCTCTCACTCACCTGTGCAGGAAAATCTGTGAGTTTCACCTCTCACCTCTCACTTTCACGTCGTCGTTGAGTTTCACTTCGTCGACTTTCACTTTCACTCTGGTGGAGCGGGGACAGGGGTGCGCAGCGGGCTGTCAGCAATCTGATTGGCCAATGGATACTCACGAGTGCTCTATGTTGGCAAGGATCCTGCGAACGACTGCAGAGATTTGCTGCCTGAGCCACCCAATAGCACAAGGAGGTGAGATGAGATGGAGGATAATGAAACCTACAGGACTGTAATTCTGTTTTAAAACTGCATCTAAACATTAAACAGATGCCAGGCTTCTTTCTAACTATTTTATACGCCTACAAACTCTCTATTCTTTTGTTAGAGCACTCTTAGGATACTCTTTAGCCTACACAATCTAAACACACAAAAAGCAGTTAGAAAAGAGTTAAAACTTAATTACGTACTCTACTGTGGCTTTCCTAGCCTTAGAGCCCTACAGAATTCATAAACCCCTAAAATAACTAAAAAGAAAATGTCCTAAAGCCACCCTAGCACCTGCAGCAGAAATCCTACCTACTCGGCGGAAACGCCTACCTTCAACCTCAAAGTGCTCTATGCGGTTGAAGCTATCGTAGTTTTCTACCACGAGGGGGCTGTGGATGCCACCTAAGGCATCCAGGCCTCCGCAAACTCCAGCTTGAGGCGGATCCGGGTGTATGATTGTGGGTAGTGCGGCATGGAGGTAGTGGGCCAAGTCTCTCGCGGACTAGGGGGGTTTTGCGTGGCTATCAAATTGGAACTGCACTTGACGGGCTCTCTGAGATGGATGGCGAGGGACTTTGGTTACGCGTTTCAGCACGACGCTTTGAGACCGAATATAACCCAACCGAGCAAATACGAAGATTGGTCAAGGCTGGTCCAGTGTCCCGAACACATTTTGTACTCACGCGGCTCGATGTAAGTGCTCTAGTGTAGGAAGCTGCAAGGCCAAGTTAGTGACGGAACAACATAAGGAAGCTACATTTAAGAGAGCAGAGAGAAAGATCCAGGCACTTCCTAATGCGCCTTTCCCAGAATCCAAGATGCTCATAGAAGACGCCTAAAAGCAAATCGATCAACTTCAAACAATGTTAAAAGACAGTGACGAGTCTAAGACAGGAGACTCTCAAGAAGTCTCCAGGTACACTGCGTACATCAAGTGGCTTACACTTCAAGCGCAGGCAGCAGTGGCCAAAAATCCAGTGTGAAGATATCTACCCCCAAATTTGGGCTACTGTGGTCGTCTGCCTCAATTGCAGCGCTGTGAGGTTCTTAAAAAGAAAAATACAAAAGTAACTGCTGAGTGATCTGTCATAAAACCACTAACTAATTCTGATTCAGCCTCTCCCTGCGATTGCTGCGGAAGGAGGTCAGTGCGTGGTGAGTGAGGTGAGAGTGAAGCTCCACTTTTCCGTGAACCAAGTTGAAGTGAGTGAGGACATGAAGCTGGGGCTGCTGCCTCCTCCTGTGACGTCACTCCCCAGCCTCCCTCATACTCGCGCAGCAAGACTCACGACGCAAACTCACGGCTTGGCAGTGAAAGCCGTGCATCTGGAGAGAAGCGAGATTCTTGGTCTATCTTGCTGCACCACGTATCCTCAGGCTGTAGGCAGGTAATTAAGATTGGGAAGTAGAGGTAGTAATGTAGCAGATATGGCAATTGTTTCTCTGTGCAGTTTCTCTGTGCAGTGTCTTTAGAAAGGGAAAAGGAAAGGAAGGGAAATAAATGCACTGCACAAACCTCGCTCACGCTTTCGCAATAAGACTACTTGCGCAACGCAAGTAGACAACCAGCAACGCAAGTTCAAGCCTTGTCAGTGAATGACATGCACATGTAAAGAAGTGAGAGTTTAGATCTATCTTGCTGCACATTGCGCCGCGAGCAGGGGAGTAAGTACTGGAAAGTAGCACTGCACAAATCTCCTCACACCTTCGCAATAAGACTCACAACGCAACGGACGCAGAGAACCAGAAATGCAAGTCTAGGGCCTGGCAGTGAAAGCCACGGCATGTGGCTAAGTAGCCACGATCCAATTCTTGCTATACATCGCACCCGCAAAGCGAGCAGGCGAGCAAGACTTGGAAAGTAGCGAGTTTTGTATCAAGGGAAGCGGATTGTTTCTCTGTGCGGCTGATTTGGAAACGGAAAAAGAACAAGGACAAGGGAAATGGAAAGGGCATGGTACTGCACTTCACTTCACGGCACGGCACTGCACTGCACTGTCTGGCAGCAGCTTGAGTAGCACACGACGTGATGTCAGCGCGCAGGATCAATAGAAACACACAATCTCAATCATAAACACAACGGCAAATGCCAAATCCACTCTCCATCTCTTCTCTGACCACCACCCCACTCACCTCCACACTCACTCACTCACTCAACGAAGCAAGATGCACCAATCACCACAAGCAGTGAAATTGTCTTATGTACGAGGTACTACCAATCCTCCCATCCTTCCCTAGTGGCGGTCTATATCAGCTCCACCATTTCACCCAAGAAGGAGCAACTCTGGTACTTTCAAGCTGGATGGGTACTTTATTTACCCAATGAAAAAGCAAAAAGCAAAAAAGTCCACGCTATGCAGGAAAAGACTACTCTCGAGTAGGAGTCAAGCCGGCAGGGAAGGGAAACTCTAAACGCCATTCCAAAATGCTAGGCCATGCCATACCATGTCATGAATGCAGGCCACGCCATGCCATGTCATGAAATCTACACCCTCCCACGCCACGCCATACGAAGTGATGCCATGCCTCCCTCCTCCTATCCGCCCTTCTTCTCCGTAACCTCAATATGCTGCACCCTCGGCTCATCAGGCGCATCATCCATAGTCGCATCCGAGAAATTGACCCTGCCCTGCGCCTGCTGCTGCTGACTCGTATCCACATCCATGACCTCGGTCGAATTACTCGCCGTCGACAATCCCGCGAGCGCGTCCATGCCGCCATTGACCTCGATCATTTCACGCACGCCGGGGCTGTCGTCGCCGACTTCCGTGTTGGGCGTCAGCGTCGTGGAGCTGAGGTTTGAGTCGTTGCGGTTGCGGTTGTGGTACTGGCTTGCGCTGAGGTTGTGCCAGTCGTCGTAGTCTGGGTCCGTGGGCACGTTCTCCCATCCGTTGTTGGCCAGGTCGCTGTAGCTGTCGCCGAAGGAGTTCCAGTTTGCCGTGTTGGCGGCTTGGAGTTCTTCGTGGAAGTTTAGATTGTCTTTTTTGACAAAGTCTTCGAGCGGCTTCGATGCGGATATGGGTTCGACCGAGGTGGCGGCTTCGTTGGCATAGATCAGTAGAGCAGAGGCTGATTCGGATGTTGCTCGCTCAATCACTTCTTGCTGCGTAATGCGGTCGCACATGATGACTGGGTTAGAGCCTTCAGTGTCGTACTGCACACGCCACCATTGCTTTGCGCCGGGATCGTTGGAGAATATATCGGGGTGCAGAAGGTAGACGACATCGCGACGTGTAGCAACTCCATAAAGCTGATATGGGTGTTTCATTGCATCCTGCGGGGCTTGTCCTTCTGGATAGTCGATGTCGGTAGTCTCCATGGAGATGTCGGATCCATCGTCAACGATCGGTTTGAAGCGGGCGGATATGCCATCGATGGTCTTGCGGATCTCTTGAGCTTGTGCATCCAAAGCTGTATCTGTTAGCGCTTGCAACGAAATAGATTTGAAGGAGACTTACAAGAAAGCTGAGTTTCGATGCTTTTGTAAAGATTTTGTAGCTGAGAGAGAGTTGACGCGTCTTTTGCATTTTCATCGCCTTTGGGCGCAAACGCCTTCATACTGGTCTGCAGTAGTTTCAGAGATTCTACTGGCTTCGCACCGTCTCTCTTTGGGGTGTGGTATCTAAGCTTGTTCGCCCGAGTGTCGATATCTTTCAGCTGGTTTTCGTACTGCTGCATGTCCCGATACATGCCATCAATAACGTGTCGATTCTCATCCAGATATCGATCTGCATAGAGTGTTGCTGGGATGCGACAGCCAAGATCAGAGGCATCTGTCTTCGAGGACGTCAACCGCAGAATGAGGACACTACTCGTTTCGATGAGATGTGCACTGCCTCCACTGGCAGAAAACAGCGAATCATCAAGCACATCGTAGATGGTGAAATCTGCTCTTTTGTGGTCACGTGTCACAGTGCCTTCAAGAAGAAAATTCTCCTGGATGCTGTCTCCCACGTTGACTGTAGATCGCAAGTTACCATTAAGATTGGCGCCCGGTACTTGGCTCGAGTACGCGAAACTCCAGAAGACCAGAAAGTTTACCAGATCATCATCTGGATCCTCTTGATTGTTGCGAGTTTCCTTCCAGGCGTCTAGTTCCAACAACGAACTGATGGAGCCGTAGGCTCTGTCGGTGCTGTCCAAAAACGCCATCAAGCGCTGCGTTTCGTAGATTATGTCGAGGCCTTGTGCTTCCGCAAGTCCCATCGAGGTGTCCACTATGCGCCCTGGTTGTTCTGGAGATCCTTTCCACCAGTCGTCACCCATCCAATAATTCTGCTGTGAGACAGTCGGGCTCAGCAGTGCATTTCGAAACGCGGGTATCGAGTGAAGAATGGGTATGAGGGCCGGGAGGTAATTGAAGTTTGGTGAAGGTTTCAAGATGGCGGGCTGGCCTTCCTTACGCTGACGCTGGGTCGGGATGGGGTCAGAGATGACTTCAGTGGCGGTAGGGACCATGGCCCATTGTGCTGCGTCGTAGTAGTCTTTGTTGGCGGGCCCAAAGGCAGGCTTCGAATTTCCAACCAGGCCGGATTCTTGCAGATTCTCAATGCCTAATTTGCGCGTCAGTCTCAGTCGCAATGCTCGTTTGAATGACTGACTCTGCATGGGAGCATCGCCCGCGTGCGTGGACAGGGCGGACCGCTGGCTCGTTCGTGAGGGCGGGCGTGTGGGCGCTCTGCTCTGGCCTGCGCTGTGAGGATAGTTGTCGTAGCCCGGGCCGTAGTCGATGTTGAAAGCTAAGGACACAAAACGTCAGTACTTGGATTTGCATTGCAGGGCTGTCATGGGACCACATACTTGGAGGCGCATCGCTGGTATCATCATTGCCGTATCTGCCCGCGCCAAATGCGGTCTCGTCCCACCTAGGATTCGAGTTGGTCAATAAGTTTCTGAGATTTGTGCTGTCGGTTTCATAGAACTTGATTACTGCGGCCTGGACATCGTTGCCCTCAATCTGTGAATGTCGTTAGCGTTATGGTCCAAAGTAGAGAAGGGCTGGAGCTTACGGCCAAGAGTCTTTTGGCGTCGTCTTTGGTCAGCTGGAAGGCGATGATGTCTAGGAGCATCTGCACGTTGTCGTCGGATGCCATGGCGCCGTTGTGTATAGGGTCAAGGAGCAGAGGCCCTATGTACACACAACTACGTCCTTCTGGTATGACAGGCGGCAGGCGGCGAGTGAAAGCGTTGTCCGGGATGCTATATTAGTGGGCGCAGTATGGGGGAAGAGAGAAATCAGCAGGCTGCTCAGTCAGTTTCATAGGTAGTGCGCAAGCCGAGTGCGCAAAGCCTTGGGATTGCTACTGCGGCATGGTGGGGAGGCAATCATCAAGCTGGCGGAGGAGCTTGCGGAGCTATGATGTCGCTAAGGCGGAGGAGCAGGGATGTGCCCTCATGTCAGCCACTGTGCAGCACGGACGTTGATTGATTGACTTGACAGCCACAACGGCTACTTCACCGTCACCAGCGTTTTCAGTGCTAAGCGTACCTTTTCTACGTGATTGGATAGAGAAGCAACAAACTCCTGCAATAATCTTGTGCCATGGCATCTTATCCTTCATTATTGCATTGGACCGTATTTATCCTTCCAATGTTCGTGCCATTATAGTTACAAAGTATGATACAATCAGTGAATAGAAACATTTAGCTTCCCTCCACATTCATCAATCCGCCTAGATTGCGAATGGATAGTATTAGATATCCTTCTGCTCAACCTTGGGAATTGGATCCAATGCTTCAGAGCCAGGCCCTAACGGTCGATAAACCTGGACATCCTTGCCCCGATCCAGCTCGTCTTGCTTCCGCCTCCATTTTCGGCCACGCTTACTGTAGCGCTGGATGATATCGCGATAGTTCCGAAGTCCTTTATCTACCTCCTCTTCGTCAAGTCCGAGAAGATTGCGCCGTCGCTCTCTTAGCGCTTCGTAGAGCTTCCAGCATCGCGATTTGTCGCGAATCTCTTGTATGTGATACTCGACTTTCCACTCGTCCGATTGCTCCAACCTTTCAGGCCGGTCAACGTACCCTCCATTGACTTTACTGCGGACGGTCAGAGTCCAACCCATCAATGGTCCTCTAGGTATCGCAGGCTCAGAGGCTGCAGTCTCGTCCGTCAAGTCGTCCTGCTTGCTGGTTTCAGCTAAAACCTCCTCTTGCTGTGCTCCATCCTCAATGTCTTCTACAGACTCTTCTCGTTGTGCCTCATTCTCAGTATCTACGGCAGCCTCCTCTTGCTGTGCCTCATTCTCACTGTCGACTTCAGGCTCTTCTTGCTGTGTCTCATGCTCACTGTCGACCACAGACTCTTCTTGCTGTGGTTCGCTGTCACCGTCTACCGCAATAGCGTTTGATTGAGATGACCCCTCGTTGTCCTCATCCACCTGTTCGTCTACTTGGTCCTGAATGTCTTGCCAAGCTGCTTGCCTTTCGGAGTCATCTTTGTCATCTTTGCCTAGGCCAACAACGTTACGTGCGAAATCCTGCTGAGCAGCATTTCCAGCCGACTGTATCTCATCCGCTTGCTCCTCGGTCACTGGTTCAGCAAAGATATACATGAACGGCGCCTTTCCTTCTCGTGCTTCGAAGTGCATTCTTAGAGTCTTGGACTTGTTAGTCTGATTTCTATAGTCGAATATATCATGACTTACGGAGTTGGGAAACTGGTCGGTGGCACGGCTCAGCAGTTCATCCAACAGGCCAATGGAGAGCTTGAATTCCTGGTCACCTAAAAGGGTATCACTCTGTCCGTGGAGGACAAGATCCATATCCGGGAGGCAAAGGTACTGGAAGCCAAATATGCGCTCAATATTGTGAAAGGCGAGGTAAATACCGTCCATCCGGCCCATTCGCACTTGCAGAGAGTATTTCAACAAGGTTGCCCGAGTCATGTCGTAAAATTCACGCTCGAATGACTCCCATTCCCCTTGGGCCTTACGAAGCTGGTAGCCTGAGCCTTGTTCGTATTTCTTGTGATTCATGCGAATTGAAACCACGGCTCGGGTTTTCAGATCAAAGATGCCAGTTCCGGGAAGACGGGGATCATATGCGTCCAGCTGGGATCGCATCAACAAATTTCCTTGCCTTGAATAGTGGTAGCATCTGCTGGAGTCCCCCTCAGCGGGTGCTTGTTCTGGACTAGATCGGCGGTAGCGTTCGAATTCCGATCGCTCTGTAGTGAGAAGCTTCTCTAAAGAGTGTCCCAGCCAACTCATGATGTTTGGGCTATCAAAAGTCTTGTCGGCGTCTATCGCATACACGCCGTCCTTTTGGCGGAGAAAGATGGCACTAGGTCCTAGAGTGATCTTGGAAAATCTTCCCGAAGGGTCGGGATATTCACGCGAGAGCATCCTGTGATTTAGCTTTCTGAAATTGGAGAGCAGATAATGAAAGTGCTGTAGGACGCCGGACATGCTCGACGTGGAGCCTGTGAACTTTGTGCCAAGCCGTTTGGTCAGAGCCAGCAACTCGGGGTCCTTTGAGGATGTCTTGTATTCGCTCAAGGCATCAAAATTGAATTCGTGGACGGGCATAATCTTTTCAAGGTAAGGGTCAAAGTTGTAGACACGAGAGCGCGGATCCTGGAGACGATATACACCGGGATTGAAGAGTACACGGTCGAGCCCGTACGACAGCATTGGAACCGGGGGTATGTCAACCTCGATTGGCTCAAAGGTGAAATCGTCAGGGTAAAGAGTGCTGATGGCGAGCTTCTCCCGCTCTTCACGGGCTTTCTGCTTTGCTGTCTTTTTCCCTCCAAGCAATGCGTCTTTGATTGACTTGGGTGCCTGTTCCCCTCCAATCAAGGCATCTTTGATTGACTTTGGTGTATCTTTCCCCTTGGCTTTTACTTCGGGTTTCTCCTTCACGCGCACTTTACGTGCCAAGGAGGGGTCTGGGGGATCAATTTGGGCATCTTGCGGGGATGGGAGCGCTGCATCCGATGCGGCAATCAAAGATGCAAACGAGATGTTCTCTGTCGCACGATTCTTTTTCTTCGACTTGGATTTTACAGCAGCTTTCGCGGATGTCTTTTTGTTGGCCTTGGCATCATCTTTGGCGGGCCTCGAGGGCTTGCGTCTAGTCGGTCGTTTCCGTAACTCTGGGGTGGCGCTGAAGGCTCGGAATTGAGGAGGCTGAATCTGGCTTCGGGCAGCGCAGAAGAGACACACAGAGGGCTGATGCCATGACGAGGCGCGGAGGAGCCCGCGACCGAGCATGGATAGGAAGGATCGAGGCAGGAGACGCGACGGGGGCGCGAATGGCGAAGAAGATAGAGCCTGCGTGCATCACATCACAACTTTTGAGAAATAAAATGCAATGCGTCGGCGTTTGACTTCGCCGACAGGCATTAGCGGCGATCGACGGCTGACGTACTGTGCAGGGCCGTCAGTGCTGCAACACCACCGCCATGGCAGCGTGACGCGCGGAGCTAGCGACCCACAGCTCCACCGCTGGCTTTTTTTGTTCGTGTACCTGCTGCCGGCGTCTTGCTGCTGCTCTGCTCTGGCGCTCTCCCGTGAACCATCCACAGCCAAGGCCTGCTGGGCGGCGGTGAAGTGACCTGCACGGCGCGCTACTCAAGTACCTGCTTGCTGCTGGGCCCTCGCGCCGAGGCCATTCTGGTTGCAGACGAACCACGGCTGGCGACGCCCCTCCGCCCATTGCTGCCACAACACCGCAATAACATGGTACGGGCTGACTGCACGCTCGCCCGCCCGCCCCTCCCGCTCGACTCCGGGACTGGTGTTTAGTTGAAACCCTCCGCCCGTATAACCACATCCCAATAAGCGTCCGCTCCCGATGCGACTGCGCCCCGATTGGCCCTCCCTCCGCCAGCTGCTCCATACTGACATATTGCTTCCTCCTCCGCCTGCAACGCCTCTGGGAGCTCTCTCGGACACGCAATTCCCTCTTCTTCCTCGAGCTGCCCCTCCGCATGCACCTTTCCCGCCGCTGAGCTCGTGCAGGGCGGCGCACGTCGACCTGGTCGCTCAGCATGTCCAAGGACAAACGGCGGAGCATCTTTGGCCGCGGCTCTCTGACGGCTCTCACCAGCCTTCAGAGTAGCAAGGATGAATCCCAGCCGTCGAACCTCCTACGCAAGCGGCGGACCGCGTCCTTCATGTCCAATCTGTCCGACCTGTCACACTCTGGAGACCAATCCCTCGAGAGTCCCACGTTCTCAGACACCCCAGCCCCGTCACCACGACCCAACCTTTCACGAGGCAACGGAAAGCGTGCTAGCTCCGTCTTCGGCTCTCTGCGTGGTCACAGACTTGCACCAGACGACGACGAGCCCTTATCTGCGACTTCGACACGAGCGTCAACTGGGTTTGGAGAATATCTTGGGGATGAAGTTCGTGACCGCCAGGTCTTGCACTATGGCGAAGTGCAGACGAGCAGCTCCATGTTCAGGAAGAAGAGGGAATATCTGGTCCTGACCGAGACGCATCTGCTCCGTTTCAAGAGCCAAAGCAAGGCCGCTGAATCATTCCCTACGTAAGCTCCTCTTCAATCGTTTCTTGATCACATGCTGACAAAGACAGTATCCCTTCGCCGTACTCCCGCACGAGTTCGTATCGCCACAGCCAAAGTCATTCCACTGGATCGTCACATGAACTTCAGTCTCTGGCTTCTGAAGCCTCTGGAGAGCGACACCATGGCACGCCCTTGCGCCAAATCGTCGCAGTATACCACTTGGATGATGGAAGACCCCACTTTGCGGTAGAGCTATATTATCTTGATGACGAGACGAACAACGCATCTTCTATGACCCTACAGTTCGGAGATCCTGAAGAGATGCATACTTGGCTCACTGGGCTCCGAGACGCCGCCAATCGAGCACGACTGGCTGATGAAAACCCTCTCTCGGCATACAACTCGCATCTTGCTGCACGCGTGGTTGAAGCGGAACGTGACTACGTGCCTCCACAGTACGCCATCTACAAAGTCGTCCTTCGGCCCCAAGGCAAAACGACGACAAGGTCTTCATCGGATGATTTGTCAAAGCTCGCAGCTTCTGTGTGCTTTCTTGCAATTGGTGTCCATAAAGTGCATCTAATCCCCTTGTTCAAGCCGCCTTCTCAACGTTCATCTAGTCCCGCTCTAGCCGCCCACAACACGCAGTCGTCGCACGGAATTCTCAGCATGACGGAAGTTTTTGTCAGTAAGATCGATGATAGTTTCCAACTCACATTCCGAAAGCCCCTCGAACGCCCCAAAGTTCTTCACCTAGCGTCACTCGCATCACACGATATCGCCCTTCGTCTACGATATGTCGAGGCCGATTTGAGGCCGGAATGGGAGTCGAGGCCATATCAATTCCTTGTACCCGACGACGTGCATCAAGATGTCGTCCGTCAGGCCAGCCCGCATCCAATTGATCAAGACTCGTTAGATCGAACACTGATAGCCTATTGCATCGCATATGATGTGCAGCCAGAGAACATAAGCTACCAAATCACGTATCCACATGAAGACAAACCCCGCTTCGAACTTCTCCAACCTGTGGGTCTCCGGAGAACTCAATACAACGTACTGGAATTACTAGCCGTTATGCGTTCTTTGCGGTACAACGAGTTATTTGGTGGTATATCGTTCAAGGGTGTACATTTAGACGCACTCAACGGATTGAGAGACCACCATGGAGTCGAACACTTGTGCTTGAAGACGAAACGCGGTACCTACGCACGGTTGGATGCTGAAGAATTAAGTCGATCTTGCTTACTAGTGCAAGAGATTCGCGCTTTGGCATTAACAAACCGTAAGTTACGGAGACTGGACTTCTCATCTTGCATCACGCGACAGCCAAAGGATCATGGAGAATCGACAGGTAGTGCCAGAGACAAGGGTTGTGGTATCGTGGAGGCTCTGTTCCCACTCTGCAAATACCAAACCACCAATGTTGACTGGATAGCTCTGAATAACATCATACTAGGAGACACTGACCTGGATTATCTGGTTGCGGCCGCCGTGGAAAGGGCTTGCCATCTCCGAGGTCTTGAACTGAGTGGGTGCGGTCTCACAGATCGTGCTTTATCACTCGTACTGGACGCACTGCGGGCACAAGAGACCACCTTGGAAGCCTTAGATTTGTCGTCGAATCCTTTCCGACTTTCGCCATCCATGTTCGATTCACAAATTGGTGTGTTTGGATATCTAACAAGGCTGAATTTATCTCATGTTGCCCGTGCATCTGGGATTGAGTCTCTCATTTCTGTCGAGACCATCCAAGGCTGGAGATTGCAAGAGCTCATTCTGAGTGGGACTTCACTGAACTCTGCCATGGTAGATGCAATTGCAAGGTAAGTGCTTCCCCTCTATGAACAGAACTGATCGCTAACGAGAACATAGTTATCTGGTCAACTATAAACAGTCACAAGGCCTTCGTGAGCTTCGCTTGGACCATTGCTTTTTGACTGGTAGAGACATAGCATATCTGTTACACTCCATGACCGAGGTGCCAGGTCAACCTCGAGAGCTTCATTTAGATGTTAGCGAGAACCGCATTGAAGAAGACCTCGGAAAACTTACAAAGGCCATCTCAAAAGGCCTAGCTCCTTCTAATCTCACCATCCGGCTGCTTGAATTTGAAGAGGAAGCAGACTTCCGTCTGATGATTCTAGCGTTGGCTGCCAACAACACAATTCGGCAACTCGACATCTCACGAGCTTCGTTACCTTGCGACGCTTCAGAGGAAACGTGCCTAGCGCTAGAGAAGATGTTCGCTGACAACAGGTGTCTTGAATGGCTTGATATATCTGGAGAGGACTCCCGTTTAGAGACAACCAAATTGGGTGTTGGCGTGAACAGGGCATTGCGAGGACTACAACGCAATAGCACCTTGCGAGTCTTGTACATAAGATGTACGTTTCTAAATCCCCCCTCCACCTCAAATACTGTGCTGACTTTTCCAGACCAGAAACTTGGCTTACAGGGCGCGAGCACCCTTGCTGATGTTCTCAAAGTGAATACGACCCTGCAATATCTGTACTGCGAGAACAACGGAATCGCCTTGCCTGGTTTCACAGATCTAGTCAATGCTCTGCACCGCAATACCACTCTTCTGTATCTCCCTTCAATGCAAGAAAGCCGGCAAATGGCTTTAAAGCAGACGGAAGATCAAGTCAAGCAAATGCGAGATGATGTATCCATAAATACACAGTCTCAATCCCTCTCGGTTCGAAGCAAGCTTGCAAGCAAAGTGGGCGTTAAGACAAGCAAAGAAAAAGCCCACCCACTGGGCCTCTCAGACCAGGATATCAAGGCAGCCCTCGGCCTGGTTGATGAAAGTTGGGCGCGTCAAGAGTACCGCCTACAACAGTATCTACTACGCAACTACAACATTGCCAACGGAATCCCCACCACCATGGATGTCGACGAAGAGGATTTCGAACGCCCAGACACAGCCACCAGTCTGGCAAAGATTATTGAGAAAGTGAAGATTGAAAGCACACCCACGACCGAGAAAGATCTTCAGCTCGGAGCTCCGACTCCTGAGACTGACTACGACATTACTCCGCTTGAGAAGGAGCTTGAGATGTCGTTTGCAGAGAACCGGTCAGCTTTCAAAACGTGAGCGTCTTGAGCTTAATTGACTAAAGCATACTTTTGTCAAATTCCACAGCCGCATGGTGAGTGTTCACTCCGCCCTCGTATGCTTCATCTTTGCATCTTGAGGTATTTGCATTGCCACCATCCAGAGCTTCCTGTATACAGTTGTCTTTTTTCGTTAGCATGAGCCTGTGTTATCACCTGGCCATGCCAGGCGCTTTAATATTTGGTTTTTTTCTTTTTCTTCTTTTTGCCTCGGTCCTCGATTCAAGGCGACAAAAGGAGAACGGCAGGGCAGGCGAGGATGTTTGAAAATCAATTTTTGCCAATGGTTTGGTGGAGAAGGATCGCACATGCGCTCGCTGGGTTATTACCTGGTTGATGATACCACATATAGATGAATGAAGAACACCAGTCCTGAGGGACTTTGATATTTATTCGATGACGTTGCTCTGCCGTTTCCTTGTTGAAGCAGAAAAAGGAAAGCACATACTGGAAAGAAGGCAGACGTGGGATTACATTACCTACTATGTAGTCTCAGAAAGTAGATCCCGCCCCCATTGGCTGCGGGGATCATCGTCCGTCCCCTCGCTCACTGCACCAAACCTACTTGGTAAGGCTCGGTATCGTATGTAATCGCAACATCAGTCTCCACTTCAAGAGCTCCGCGTCCGAGCTCAGTTATTGCAAATAATCGACATCACCCCATCGCAACAAAGAATTTTCGCCAACAATTAAAACCTAGAATCTTTGTTTTGAGATCGAGGGCGAGGTATATGTAAAGAGTGGGCAAGACATGATGCGGCAACACGGCAGTTTGGAACGAGATGAGGAGACCAACGAGGCGGCGTGGGAGGCGGCGCGCGGTGCGGCGGTAGGGGCTACAAAGGTGTGTGTTTAAGACTTTTCTCTGTTTTCGCGATGGAGTTGGTGAGTCTGTCTTTTGCGATTTGGGGTACGAAATGGTGGGTTGGTGAAGAGACGGGAATTGGAGTGACTACTACAGGCTACGTCATACATAAGATTTAAGCAGCACACGAGCAATGCGTCTGCAATCAAACAAAGCCAAACTCGAGGACCCGGAGATGAAAGACAATCTAGACGGTAGCGCTGACGAGAAACACAGTGGGGAGCCTTCTTCGTCGTCGCAGGCGGCGTAGCCTACGCTTCCTCGCCATTATACCGGGGTCTGACAGTCCAATTCAAAACGTGAGTCCATCACCCCATTCACGCCAGTCCAAATCCAATCCCAACCGCATCCTAATGCCATGTCACAGATACATACAAATGTCCGGCATGATTCTCGGCGGCATGCTCGAGGCCGACAAGAGAATGGTGAATTACCAGCACAGAGTGCGTTATCAGAAGAAGATTGCGCGGGATATGGAGATTTGGCGGAGGTATGAGGATGCGTTTGAGGAGAAGGGGACGCCGGGGGTAGGGAGTGAGAGTGGGGTTCACGGGCCGGATGGGAAGTAGGGTTGTGGGTTTGGGAGTATTGGGATTCTAGAGGAATAGATGAGGGTTGTCTTGGTTTGGGTGGTTGGCGCTGCGATAGAATGGGTGAGATGGTGAGTGGGGTGTGTACGATAGATTTGGTTTCTGGAAGGATGAAGATCCCGCTGGAGGTGCTAGAATATCTCTATCTCCTGTTATCACTGATATATTGGATTTCCTCTTCTGCTCTTGAGCATCTGGGTATCGTGCTTTGAACCCATTGGCCAATGGCAGCAAACCGGCACAGCAAAGCTTACATAAGAAGTCCCACCACGCCGCTTCCTCAAAAGCCACATCTCACATTGTTTGCTTCCTCTCCAGGCAGCATCCGCTGTTCCTCGTCCATCACAGCTACATCCACACTCATTGATACCCTGCAAGCAGAATGGATGTCTTTTGGACCCTCCCTCCGGTCTCTAGGTATGCTTCTCTCCCACCCGCAGAGCTTCATGCACCGTGCTTCACTTTTCGCAAGCTTTGCTAACACCGTCTCGCAGGACCATCACAGCCCTCGCGGTTTCCGTATCGGCTCTTGGCTATGGCGGCATCATTAGCCTCTACCACTACATCTTCGCGACCCCTGCCGTCTTCACGACGCAGATGCTCCCGCAAGTCTGGCGCATCTTCACCGCGTTTCTCATTACGAAACCGAAGTTCGGCATTCTGATGGACCCATACCTCCTCTATCAGTATGGTAGCGGATTAGAACGAGAGTCGAGCCGCTTCTCGCAGCCGGGCGACTTCTTTGTGTATACGATCTTCGTTGGCTCGATCATCGTGGTAAGTCTGCGCATTTGCATGCACCTCTCCATTTGCCCAAACTTGTGCTGTTCATCGCATCGACACATCTGTCTGCGATTTCTGTTCTGTAATACCATCAAAGGTCTTGACGACCACCTCGGATTATCTGCCCGCCCAGCCTATCATCTCTAGCTGAAGCGGTTCCTGGAACCGAGGGAGAATACCCTTGCATATCATGCAGTTCCGTCATTCGCAAAATAAAAAAGGGACTTGTGTGGTGTGTGAGCATGGTGGGATTGTCACTTGAGAAAGCTTGTCGAATGCTCTCCATTTCGTCAGGCGGTGTTGGCTCCCTACATACCTTGAAATCTCGTTGCTTGTTTTGTCTACCACGTCTAGAGACTACCTTTAGTTGATGGAGACCGTTGCTGACGAGTATAAAGTCCGTCGCTGGCGTCTTCTTGAACGCATATACCTTCCTTCCTGCCCTGTCTCTCGCCTACGCGTACACGTTCGCCCAGGACAACCCAACTCGCCAAGTCTCCTTCTTCATCGTTAATTTCGATGCGAAGTTCTTGCCTTTTGCTCTGCTGTTCATGACATTCATCATCGACGGCCAATCGCAAGCCTTGTCCCAAGCTACCGGTCTCCTCGCCGCCCATCTCTACGACTTCCTAACCCGCATCTGGCCCACATTCGGTGGCGGCAAGAACTACATCTTCACGCCGCAGATTGTAAAAGGCTGGTTCGGTGTTACGCCAGGAAGCGTGCAGAACAGGGGCTATGGCCAGGCTATCCAGGGAGGGAATCGGGGAGCAGGCGCGGGTCCTGCAGCGAGTGCGGGACGGAGCACTGGCGTTAGCAATCAATGGGGTGGGATGGGGCCTGGGCGACGGCTTGGGGGGGAGTAGAGGAGAGGCTTTGTGCAGGTACTGGAATGTCTTGTGCGTTGGGTCTACTTCTGAGGAGAGTCCAATGGAAGTTGGATGTGTGAGCTTTGGAATAGTATCATAGAATAAGAAGAAGAAAACATGATATACCTACCTACTTGATCACTCTGAGCTTCTTGAGCTTGCTTGTGTCACGCCCGAGCGTCATTGAGTTGGCTTTTCCCTCCGTCACGACAGCATTTACGAATATGTAGTGGCCATCCCAGGTACGCAAATCGTGCTCACTTCAAGCATTCCAGATACTAGAACATTCCCTTGAATCCTCATTTCGCAGGCGATGAATCAAGCAGTGCTTCATAGTACGTATACCATCGTGAGTGATATCAGGAAGAGTAACGTGAAGTGAAATGCAGGATTGTTTAAGATTGTCTCCGCCTTGCCGTGCACATTGAATCTCGAAGCATCGGGAAGAAGGAGGATTGGGGAAGGAAGGATAGGGAGAAAGAAGGATTGGGAGAAAGAAGGATTGGGAGAAGGGAGGACACTGTTCGCTAGATGATCGTGTGTAAGGGTAGATGAGGATTGGGGAGGGAGATGGACAGGAATGGGTGGGTTGATGGATAGGTGGATGGATAGGTGGATGGATAGGTGGATGGATAGGTGGATGGATAGGTGGATGGATAGGTGGATGGATAGGTGGATGTGCAGGTGATGGGTAGATGCATGAGTAGATAGAAGACGCAGCACACGCACGTTCTAAAGGAAATGTCTTCGCTGCGATACTTCTAGCGACCCAGCCCGAGCACGAGTAAGACGAGGTGAGGCAATCTATCCGTACTATTTATTCGCTTGCTGAGGGCGAGTTGGTTGGTGGGAATGTTAGGTCAGGAAAAGAGGTTCGAGATTTGAAGTTTAGGATTTAGGATTTAGAATATGAGAGATGAGAAGGATTGAGGGATGTACGGGGGGGAGACAAGGGAAGGGAAGGGCCAAGGCATTGCATGAGTGAATGGTGCAGTGGGGATAAACATATGGATATGGACGTGGATATGGACTTGGATACAGCAGTCGCATAGCTAACTCCTTCCTAAGCCTAAGTGCCTATATACAAATGATGAGTAACTATACGCTTAACAAGAATAGACATCGCAATCACTTTAACTATTTTCATCACTGTTGCCCTCGCCGCGCTAGCACCGTGCCCATGGCCCGTGATCCCCACGTCAAACGGCCTCACCTTCACCTACCTATACCAACCATAGTACCTAGGTATTTACCAATTACCATGCGTATATAATTACTTTAATTCTATGATCAAGTATGACAACAAGCGTGGAGCAAGTGGGAAATACCCAACTTCGCTACAAACAAACACGCTGTGTTCGAAACCCGCGGGGGGAATAAATCACCTGTTATGGAGCTAATAAAGCTTCGAGTCCTGCAAGGGCGCAAGAAACGGAACGGACAAAAGGGCATAAAGCTGGAATAGCCGCAAAGGCGAAAGCGCTTAGCTCGAATAGTTCAGGATGCTTGCGACTGGGGCTGGCGTAGGATGGAGCCAGCCTCCTGGGATAGGGTCGACGACCCCCCAGTGCAATAAGGTAAGAACCCCCCCCTCTCCCTAAAGTGCAATAAGGTAAAGTGTAAAGAATTAGCCCCAAATTCTTTTTTTGCTCGTTTTTGCTTTGTATTTCCACTTAACCTATTTGCTAATAGGGGGAGGGGAGGGGAGGAGAAAGGAGTAGGAGAGTACCTTCGCCTGCTCTTCCCATTCTCCCCATCTAACAGCCATAGACTCGAACAACACAATTCATTGCATGTGCCTGATATACACGCCCAGACTCCATTCTCATTCCTCCAACATGTATCTCATTCGAAATCTTCTTTCTTATTATTAGCAACATAGGTAACTAGTTATCCACCTAGTCACCTAAGTACTCCAAGAAAGCAGATTTAGGCTTTTATGTCATAAACGAAACATCACGCCGAGCTATCTCGCACCCATCTTACCCTGGAAATTTTCACAAGCACAGGATTGCCTTTTCCGCGACGCGATGCTGTTCACACTCCGCTAACGTCTGTAGCACAGCGCAGCACAGCACAGCACAGCACACACCATAACGCCACTGCTCAGCTCATCGTCAAGCACGCACAGCCTATGACCCCGTGGCCCGCCTTCGCTGCCATAGTCCAGCAGCTCTTTAACACGAGAATACAAATGACGCGGCACTCGCCGTCCCGCAAATATTTGCGAGATATCTGCGAGTATGAATAAAGCGATTATCAGGAGTCTAGGCTGCGTGCGGGACATTCCGTGGTAAGGCAGTCACGCGCTGACAAAGAGGAAAGGCTGGAGTCGTGAATTGCGTGATGATGGGCATGGGGATTGTTGGGAGAGAGTAGTTTGTTCACAAAGATCGAAAGTGACGATTGGGAGGATGATCGTGAGGCGCATTGGGGGACAGAGAGTGGGCGGGAAAAGCTGGGAGAGAGTGATCTGTTAGTTTTGAGAGATGATCTAGTGATGATGATCATGGGAGCTTTGTGGAAGATAGTAGGTGGGAGTGGTTGGGAGAGTGACGATGATGAGACTTGTTGGGACTGAGTAGTCGGGAAGCGTTGGTTAACGATGATCGTAAGAGTTCTCTTTGGGAGTGGGAATGGCTTGGAGAGGGTAGCAGGCAAATTTCGAGAGTGACGATGTGTTATGATGATCGTGAGAGTTGTTGGGAGTCAGTGGGAAGGCAAGTGAGGTTGAAACTCGGGTAGTAGAGCCCACGCGCTAGGGGAAGTATGGTACGCTGAAGGGAACGTGGCTGAGTGGACGGAAAAGAAGGTCAGGTGAGTTATGACCCGGAGAGAGAAAAGAGAAGAAGGAATCTTGGGAACGGTACATGGATATGAGAGGTTAGTCACGAGTAAGTATGGTAAGTTTCGCGGACGCAGAAAGAGAGTTCGAAATATAGAATTGCGGTTCGTTGCCTTGAGCCGAGCTTACGGAGTATATATTGTGCAGCTGACCTGGAAAATAGAGGCTACGGGGATCTAGATGCCCGCTTAAGGGAATGACACTAGTGCTGAGACGACTTTGCAATCATCGTGAGTTGTGATCAACAGAGATAAATTTGTTGAGAATTACCGGGTCCCAGTAAAGGAGATGGAGACGATGTCATTTATGTCTTGTGACTGAATCAAAACATTGAATGTGGTATGTAGGCGCTATATAGGGTCTCGAACATATTGTCAAGAAAGGTTACATCATGATTGTACTTCTTTCTGTGGTTCAAGCGGACCACTTCGATCATCCAATAATTGCTTTTGATATTGGCCAGTACACTCCACGTGGTTCACGGATGAAATCCTGTGATGAAAGAATATAGTCGTGACTCATCTCAAGGATGTAGTATGGGTCCTTGACTCTCATGAAACAAGCTGCTGTTAGTGTTGTTATTGTTGTTGTTGTTGCTAGGCTAGAGTGAGTAGAATCAGGGGAACAGTGTATCTCCTGCTCCAAGGCAAATGATAGGCTGCGAATGATTCAAAGCGTATGGAATGTTTGCTGAGGGTCGCACGCCTGTACCGGTTTCATGATTCAAGGTCACTCTGCGGGTGGCTCGCAACCTACACAGCTGGGTGAGAATTGGTCTCAGGATGCTGGAGTCATGCAAGACGCTATTCGGGAAACATCCGCTCAGAGGTGTAATAAAGTTTTTCGATCGTGTGTTTGTGCTGATTCTAGGAGCTAAATATAGGTGGTGTTACATGTGACTGATCGTTGCTCTGCCAATGCCGTCAACGCACCTCATGTGGGACAGCATTGGTGCTTGGGTAAATGCATTCGTGCAACGGTCGCGGGCTGTGGGGAATGAGGTCGATATGCGCCCAATTGGATTGATGGAGGCTTTCTGAATTATCAATCTATTGCCGGCAGTAAACACGCAAACGAAGAACATGCAGAGACAGAGGCAAGGGCTTTGCAGTGCCACGTTGACGCAAAGTCAGCCTGCGGATCTCTTTCCAGCCACGAGATCTGGAACAAAGCGGGAAGCTCCGTGATACGTTGTCTTGTACAACGCGTTGGTACTTGTTGAACGTATGATATGCGGTGTCCATAAGCGTATTTTCGGCAACGGGTGGAAGCATGAGCATTTGAATGAGCTAAATTAAGCGAAGCGAGCTGGTACAGACACTGCACTTGAGCGTTCAGTAGGCCTGATGTTCAAAAAGAGTAGTAGATCAGTAGTCGGGAGCAGTTCGGTAAGCGGATCGAGTCCGATGCAAGACACAGATGACGTCTTAGACATGAGTATCCATGTTTGAATGCTGCACGATCTCATAGGCGAAGTTGAGATTAGAAATATTGGAACGCAGCCAGTGGCTCGCAGTCACATGACAGAGGCCAAGCGGCAGTGGTCCCGGATGAGCTGCATGTTGACGTATGAGCCAGCATTCCGGAGACGTCGCTTTTTAGCTTGGCTAGTAGGCTACCCACACAGCGAGCAGGAATTTCGAACAACGGTAGTAAGAGTTTCAGCCTCGTTCCTTCTCAGCGACCTGCAGCGAGGCTTCGGAGAAGAGTGGAGTTGAACAGCAGTTCGTCAACGCTCGGGGCGACAGATGTTGTGCGCCTCGTTCTGGACGAAAGCGTGTGTTGAGGGCCTGCACGTGCTGTGCGACGCAGCAAAAAAGGGTAGAGCAGCGTCATAAGAGGTTGAAGCTGTCGGTTCCTGCGGGTCTGGCTGCATTGGGCAGATGGCGCAGTTGTCTGAGGTGCGTTTGTAGGACATGAAGCGAGCAGAAGTTCAAGGCGGCTGTGGGAGTTTCCTATCCGGCCGCCGTTGAGACATGCACCACTCATGGCTTGCCAGGGACGAGGTCGAGGAACGGCAACCATGGCCCAATAATCTCAACAAGAAGTGCGGGATAGCGAGCGACGATGCAGAGCCTCTGCGGTGGGCGGTGGTAGCAAGGGGTCCCATGCAGCTGGGACGCTGGTTTGGTAGTGCGCTCGCCAGGCGGGAGGTCACGAGCTCGAGGTGGAGCAGGAGGCTGCACCAGGAGTCCGTCAATTTCATGACGGCACCGCATCCTGGGCCAATAACGCGGCGTCGACGACGACAGGCCGCGGCGTTGCAACGGCGATGGTTTGTCCAGTGTTTGCTGCAATGGGATGAGATTGGAGAGGCCGAGTGTGTGCTGAATCAGGGCAGCGTCTCTGGCTTTGCAGCGTGCAGGCAGAGTGGATCGCTGGGTGATGATGCTCTCCAGCCCTACTTCGCTGTCCAAGCGGAGAGAAACACGCTATGCATAATAATCAGCAGTTAGTGGCGACAGCGTTGATTGACGGGCTGTCGTGCGTATAAGGACGCACTGTGATTGAACGCGCACACTACATGGGAAAAGTCTCTGATGCTGGCCGGCGGCGCCCCTGCGTCCGCAGCATTGAATTGGCTGGGCTGGCGGGTGTTGAGGAAAGGCGTGGATGGCAGAGCAGAGCTGTCGACTTGCAGCTTACGCCGCTGGCGGCCTCGTGAAGAGGGTGTGTCGTGTGTCAAGTAGAGGCAGCATCAGCGAGGGCACATAGCAATTTCGATGCCACACGAGGCCAATTGTGCAAAGGCGCAGCGTTGCTCGGACTGCAGGGTCAGGCATCGAAATGGACAATATGCGAATTTTATTGGAGTGGTTCAGCCCACGCGCCGGCGACAGCAGCAAGTGTGGGTTCTGGGCTGACGGACGGAGAATCTGAGGGTTCACGTGCAGGCCAGGTCCGCAGCTGCACCAGGTCATTCAATTCCATCCGCGGGTGTGCGTGCGAGTGTGTGCGTGTGTGTGCAAGCTGGGCTCCTGGCGGCGTCTACAGATGAGCCATTACAAACACTGCTCGGGGGCCCCGGTGACGTTGTTTACCAGACGCTCCGTTCCATCACCAGCGGCCAGCCGCTGCATTGCCTCGCACGCAGCCTTGCACGCTGCCGGACCGCGTGCAACGGCTCCTCATCGCCGCCAGAGGCCAGCGGCGCTGCAGCGCGTAGGCTGCTCCCAAACCAAAGAGCTTCATCCCAGACCAGACGTCGCGGTGCTCCAGACGCCCAGGCCGCATACGGGTTCCTCGATGACTACGGTGGTCTGAAGCGCGAGCTCAGGTCACGTTCACACTCTGCACTAGTTTGCCCCGCCGTGCGCTGCCCGCCCTCCACCGTCTCCGTCACCGAACCCCCATCGTCGTCTTCCCTTTACCTCTGCGCGCTGCCCTGTCCTCGCCCTCAATTCTCCCCTCCCCCTCGCTCATCGCTCCGCTGCCCGCGCCCTGCCTGCCCTGCTGCCTCGCCCGCCGCCCTCGACCTGCTCCTGCCCCGGCCTTGCAACGAGGTTAGCTTCATCAGCCACCCGCCCAACAGCATCACCTGCTCGCACAGACAATACGCGGGACCAACACCTCGACTGCCCAACCTCGCGCCATCCGCCAATTTCGCCCACGACGGCCCTCTTCACCCGCTCGCCGCCTGCTGCCCCCTTTGTGCTCAGCGACAGCCTCTCGTCGTCTCGATAGCAGTCCGCGCACTCCTTGGCGGACCTCCTCCCAACGCATAACCCCAAACAATGAGCCAGAACCGGCCCTCGGCCTTCTCCTCGCTCAGAATGGGTGGTGAGTCCCCGTGTCCCGCCTGCCCGCCCTCCCCATGCTAATCCCCCGCGCAGAAGTCATCCGTGAAAAGGTCCAGGACGGCGTGACAGGCGACTACAAAGACCTCGCGTACACGCAATGCAAGATTGTGGGAAACGGCTCCTTCGGCGTGGTCTTCCAGACCAAGCTGTCGCCTAGTGGTGAAGATGCGGCCATCAAGCGTGTGCTGCAGGACAAGCGCTTCAAGGTGAGCCTGCCGCCCTGGTCCCCGGCTGTGCACAAAGCAGTGCTAACCTCGAGCAGAACCGCGAGTTGCAAATCATGCGCATTGTCCGTCACCCCAACATCGTCGAGCTCAAGGCCTTCTTCTACAACAACGGAGAGCGGGTACGTGTCTGC
This sequence comes from Pyrenochaeta sp. DS3sAY3a, assembly GCA_001644535.1. Taxonomy (NCBI): domain Eukaryota; kingdom Fungi; phylum Ascomycota; class Dothideomycetes; order Pleosporales; family Cucurbitariaceae; genus Pyrenochaeta; species Pyrenochaeta sp. DS3sAY3a. The sequence goes on along the minus strand of KV441643.1, from coordinate 130,978 downwards.
AAGCAAGCGCCCCCATGCATTTCGTGTAGCTAACCGTTTCAGCCACAGAAGGACGAAGTTTACCTGAACCTTGTACTCGAGTTCGTCCCCGAGACGGTCTATCGCGCCTCGCGCTACTTCAACAAGATGAAGACCGTCATGCCCATCCTCGAGGTCAAGCTCTACATCTACCAGCTCTTCCGCTCCCTCGCCTACATTCATTCCCAGGGCATCTGCCACCGAGACATCAAGCCGCAGAATCTGTTGCTAGACCCTGCAACTGGCGTCCTGAAGCTGTGTGATTTTGGCAGCGCGAAGATTCTGGTTGAAAATGAGCCCAACGTCTCATATATCTGCTCTAGGTACTACCGCGCACCAGAGCTGATTTTTGGAGCTACCAACTACACCACCAAGATTGGTAAGAACGTCCTTGCCCACGATTTACTCCCAGTGCTAATATGGTATAGATGTCTGGTCAACTGGATGTGTCATGGCAGAGCTCATGCTCGGTCAGCCTTTGTTCCCCGGTGAGTCTGGTATCGACCAGCTCGTGGAGATCATCAAGGTTCTTGGTACCCCTACTCGGGACCAGATTCGCACCATGAACCCCAACTACATGGAGCACAAGTTCCCGCAGATCAAGCCTCATCCATTCAATAAGGTACCACATTCCTTGAGCCCTAATACTACGAATTGCCTACTCACAACCAACAAGGTGTTCCGGAAGGCTGATCCCCAAGCGATCGACCTGATCTCCAAGCTCCTCGAATACACCCCTACACAGCGATTGTCAGCCATTGACGCCATGGTCCATCCATTCTTCGATGAACTGAGGGACCCGACCACACGTCTGCCAGACTCGCGTCATCCGAATGGAGCTACCCGGGATCTCCCAGAGCTGTACAGCTTCACGCATCACGGTAAGCGACCACTCGGCGCCTGGAAAGAATCCCAGCTAATTAGTTTAGAACTCTCCATTGCACCGCACCTGAACCAGCAGCTCGTGCCGCAGCACATCCGCCCAGCCTTGGCCGCTCGTGGGCTCGATTTCGAATCACCGAATTTCAAGCCGTTAACGAAGGACCAAATGATGGCAAGGCTGGATTAAGCCCTGCCACCAATAATGCGAAACGATACCATTCATTCATGCGGCATGGCTTCTGGTCCTCTCCGCTCACGAGCACGAAAGTTTTCCGTCCGGGGAGATTCAAAATGGAGTCTCAATGGGCGTCGGTTTTTTGGGTTTGTATACTATAACGTGTACGCCCCTCCTGCTTTATCTGAGCGCGTCTGAAATGATACCGACATTCACATTTACAAAGACTGACCTGGCTTGCTTTTTCATCCGGACTCTTGGCCCTCCCGTCTGCGCAAAATTTTCACGGGCCGGCCCGTAAATGATGTTTCTTAATTCCCTTTCTGAGATGATCAGCGAGTGCAGATGGTCGCAAGATGGAGGAAATGAGGAATTGACAAAAGTCATGGAAGGACTGGGTATAACATCTCGGCATGGGATCCGGTTCTTGGACTCTATGACACATAGCATAGGCTACAATGGGTCACCTTGGGTGCATGCGGGAGTTTTTCTTCGTTCAAGATTCATTTTGTTAGTTGCACATGAGATGGCGAGCTTGATGCTGTGCAGCTGTGCTTCTGTGGAGAGCTGCAACCGTGCCTGTGGGAAGGAACACTGGCGTAATCCCCTGATTGATTGATTGACTGGGTTCAAGGCAGGAAAAAATGGAGGAACCGGCGGATTTTTCAACGAAAACTGTGGAACGCTGGACCTGAGCAAGTACCTGCAGCCGCGAATCCTGTCTGTTATTGGGGGTAGAATGCCAAATTGAGCAGCAACTTTTCATCCTATCATTCTATCAGCTTCTCCAAGATGACTCCCTCGCATTGACTTGTAGACTCTGTTATTTTCATTCACCTCTCCTTTTCATTCTTTCCTTTTTTTTCTGTCGATTTTGTGCATGTTTTGATTTGGTGAGACGACTAAAGGCCATGCACAATTCGACAAATGGTGAAAGAGCATGGGGCTCTTGCCTTTAGCTTACGAGGGCAGAATTATTTGGAGATAATTTTACAAAGGTTTAGTACACTTGTTTTGGACGCGTTGGTAAGATGATCTTGGAGGTTTGGACACCACTTCATGGACATGTCCAGTATGCAGTTTTCAGAAATGGTTGAAATGGAGGGTGATCAATAAGGCTCCTGGTTGAATGTCGTCCTTTACTTGAGAGTCTCACTTAACGAATCTCACTTGAAGTCCTCAACTGAAATTCTGTCATGAGGTTCTTGCTTGAAAATCTCGGATGTCACGGAGGTCACCACTTTTACCTACGATTCCCAGAGTTGGGGGTGAAGTTGGCAATATCTAGGTGGTTGCAGGCAGTATTTAGTCAAAGTCCACGGCTAATCCCTCTGCTCATTCCTCCTAAACCCTCATCCTCTCAAAAACTCGGATCTTGAAGTTTTCTTTCAACTTTGATTGACCACTCGGCCATTCGTAGCCATGGAGATGATGGATTTGGACGATGACGGTGCACGGACCCCGGGCCCGGAGGCGCGCCAAGACTCCCGAGCACAAGCTCTCGCGGAAGCTCCAGATCGCAACGACAACCTCGTCACCAACAACAATCGACGCAAGCGACGGATCCTTGCGCATCGTCCTCGGCGCGTCCCAAACCGCAACCCTCCCGTTTTCGGCCACCAGCCCACCGGCCAGTACTGGGATCACGACAAGGAGCGCGTCCCGGCCTCAAGTACGCCAAATAATCGCAGGCGCGACAATTCACGCTCCGGCGATTGGAGCGCGCGCGCACAGAGCGGAAAATATCCTGAGACGCTTGGAGCTGATATGGCGGACACGGATATCAAGGAGGAGAATGGAGATCGAAGGGACCGTGGCGGATACCGTGGTGGAAACAACAAGAGACGCCGAGATGGTAAGTTTGGGAGAGGCCCTTGCGTCAATGTTTGCATCAGGGACACAAGGAGCGCTCAAGCTTCTTTTTGTCTACGAAGAACCTGGCCAGTCTTTTTGTTTTCGCGGGGCCTAGGCAGTCCATTCCTCTCCCTCTTGCCTTTGCCTGTAACCGAAACTGTTCACCCAGTTTGCTCACTCACGACTTTAACAAAGTGCTAACAGCATCTCCAGATGATGGCGACAACTACTATCGCGGTGACGACCGTCGACAGCGACGCCGCAACGACGATTTCGGCCGAGGCCGCCGATACGAAGAACCTCCGCATGCCAAACTTCGCCGAATGCTCTTGAATATTGCCAGCTCCACGAAGCTGCCGCAAGACGAGGCTATTGAGATTGCCAAGTGCCTGGGAGAAAACTTTGACGACGAGCGTCTCGTATCCGAATTCTTTGACGTCTTCGTCCAGCTGTAAGCACGCGCAAACCGCAAGAATACAGCACCGCTAATAGTCGCAGTGTCATCGAGCAGCCTTTCAAGATCCCGTTCATCGCAGCAATAGCCTTCTATGGAAACGATGTCAAGCCGGAAATCACAATCGAGGCCATGAAGCAAGTTGGAGAGCGTGCACAGGCAGCGCTCAAGGCGGGCGACTGGAAGGACTTCAAGCTTCTGCTTCGATTCTTCGCTTGTCTCCAGGGCCTCTATGAGGGTGACGGCGTTTTCACCTTCCTGGGACAGCTCTTCGATACAGTCGTCGACCTACAGAGTGCCAACGAGAACGATGTAAGACGTACGCTACATTTGTATGAGCCTGTACTAATTCTGTTAGGTTGTTGGCATTGAGCTTGTCAAGATCATCCTTCTCACTATTCCCTACGCCCTTGTAGCCAGCGGCTCTCGGTTCCATGAGCAGGCCCAGGAGCTTCTGAAGAGCACAGGTATCGTGGCAGCTAACATGGTGCCTATCGAAGGCCTAATCTCATCATATGTAGGAGACTTCGAGTCAAAGCCAGTCGAATATCACAGTGTCATCGGTCTTCTTCAAGCACAGCTTACGAGCGAGGCTGAGAACGGCTTCGAACTGCGATGCCTCCCCCGTTTCGACCCTGAAGCTCTTCGTATGGCAAAGGCAGAAGATGATGCGCTACCCACCGCTCCACAGACACACGCCTTCCCCACTTTCAAGATCCCTTCTCCTGTTAATCCCGGACCTAGGCCAGTCTTCCCAGAGTCGTACTTCTCTCTGTTCGCGGACCAGGACGTCGCTACAGTTCCCAAGACCACCGATGTTGCATCGTCCCTCGTTCGCGACGCCATCGTCGACACCATCAACCAGCTCGACTTTAACCGCGATGCGGTCGCTAAATTCCTCGTGGAAGTTGACTGCTACTGGTCCATTGACATTTTCGCCAAGCGTGGCGCCGCATTCGATGTCTTCAAAGAGTCAACTGGCGACAAGATTCAGTACAAGTCTGAGGACATGATCATCGATGCGATCTTCTCGCAGTTGTTCAAGCTACCTAGCGCGGAGCATAAGCTCGTCTACTACCATTCGCTCATTACGCAATGCTGCAAGATTGCCCCGGCTGCCATTGCTCCGTCTCTTGGACGTGCTATTCGCACCATCTTCAAGAACTTGCCAATGATGGATCTCGAGCTGGGCTACCGATTCCTCGATTGGTTCACGCATCATCTCAGCAACTTTGAGTTTCGATGGAGGTGGACAGAATGGTATGATTTGTTGTTCATGTCATATTACTTATTGCTGACACGTAGACAGGATTGACATTCTCGAACTGACGAACCTTCATCCGAACAAGGCCTTCATTCTAGCTGTGCTCGATAAGGAGATTCGTCTGTCTTTCGCGAAGCGCATCCGATCTACGCTGCCTGAGCCGATGCATTCGTTGATCCCCGAGCGTCTTGATGCGGACAACAGCCCCGACTTCAAATACGATAATCCAAGTACGTACATTGACTTCGTCCATGAGACCTATCTGACATGCTTTAGACACACCGTATTTCGAAGAAGGCCAGAAACTCCTTGCTCAATTCAGGAAGAAGGCTACGGCAGAAGAGATTCAAGTCACTATCGACAAGATCCACGAGAAGGCTATTGAGCAGGGCATCACCGAGGTTCTTGTTCCATCAACCGATGCTTTTGTCACCGCGATCTGCCGTCTTGGTGCCAAGTCGCTTTCCCACGTCCTGTCTTGCATTGAGCGAGGCAAAGACCGCCTGCTCGAGATCTCCCAGAACGAAGTCGCCCGCCGCCAAATCGTAGCTAGTGTCGTTGAATACTGGAAGGATCAGCCCGGCGTCGCCGTGCGTATCATCGACATCCTTCTCAACTACACGATCCTTGCGCCCATGACGGTTGTGCAGTGGGTTTTCGGCAGCCACATGGGCGCCGGCGAGGCCCTGACCGAGAGCTGGGTCTTCGAAATGGTATCCAACACAGTCGCCAAAGTCACGAACCGCAACCGCCAGATCGCGTCTGCTCGCTTGCAAAAGCGCCTCGCAGCCGAGCAGGTTGAAATGGTCGAAGCTACGCTCGCCAAGGACCGCGACAACGCGCGTGAGCTGTTCAAATACATTGAAGACTCTACGCGTGGCGTTGCCTCAGGCGCAGCCGACGGCCTCATCGAGAAGCAGACCAACGGCACGCTGACCGAAGAGGAAGTCGAGCTCATCAAGTCATGGGGTAAGCGCTGGCACACGGTGTTTATCCGCAAGGCGCAGGTTGAGGAGAGCGTCGTTGGTGAGGAAGCAGTTGAGGCCCGGACCAAGCTGTTGGCTGCCGAGGAGGCAGACGAGGAAGAGGAGATTGTGAAGATGGAGGTTGAGGTTGAAGAGGTCAGGGCCGAGGATGGCGTGAATGGGGACGCTTGAGCTCTCCTTCGAAACAATGAAGACGAAGAAGAGAGAAACTGACCTAGCATCTCCGAGGTAGTCCGTCTATCTAGGACGAGAGTATCTGAGCCTTTGGTTTTGTGTTCTTCCAACAATGGTCGTCGGCATGGCATACAGGCGTTATCGATCGGGCTCTGATAGCTTTGCATGGGACTGACTGACTGACTCGGTCAGACAGTCCGAGTCTCTCTAGAGTCTCTCATGCGCTACAGAGTACCCGGAAAAAATGTGCTGGCTCCCCCCCTTTTTCTTTTTTCTTTTTTCACCTCCCTGCACTTGAGCTGCTTGGAGGTGAGGCTAGCATGGCATGGTGTACATTTTTGCATGGGATGGGAGAATTGGGGGTCTTGTGATTGGGAGTAGTTAGGTACGCGCTCAAGTATGTACGAGTAGGAAATTTTTGCTTTTTCTTGGTCTCTGAATCGTTGGAGGGGTTCTTGGATGCGACTGTGATGTGAATTTGTTCTTCTGGTTGTTTTTGTGCTTGTGATTGATTGTGTGAGGCTGATGATTGGCGGGTCAGTGTGTGCGGTTTCACTGAGGTGGTAATGTTGGACGGTGTGGTTGCGTACTTGTAGATATGATATGGTTATGCTTCTTCTACGTGAAGTATTGTATGAGGGTATAACATAAGTAGTCTGGTTCTCGTTCTCGTTCTCGTTCTCGGCTCCTCGCCCACCTAGATAACGTCGGTTTTTCATAACCCCAAACGCCCAAAATGCACACACCCAGTTCCCTTCGCCATCTCTTGATAATATAGTTATCTATCCCACGGTTCACGCTCTCCCCGCCGCCCGCGCGCTCGTCCCCGCACTCACCCGCGCAGGCCCCAACCCCATCCTCACCTCGTCCAACTGCTCCAGCCCCGTCTGCTGGCGTCCCTTCCTGACCCTCCTCTTCCCCTGAGTATGATGCCCCTCGAGGAAATCATCCATGATGCTATCAAAATCGCCGCGGAGCTGCGGCGCCTCGCTGTTGGAGGACCACGCGCTCATGCCGCTGACGGCGCTCATTTTGCTGAGGCCAGACATCTTGCTCATGCCCGAGGCCATGGACGCGTCGTCGGGGAAGTCGAAGCCGTCGTCGGCGTACTCTTCTTCGATCTTGTCGAAGCGCTGGTCCAGCAGCGTGAGGCCTTCTGTTCGGTGCAGTGCCGACGACGACATGCTGTATCCGGATGTGGATGTCATGGCGCCTTTGCGCTTCTTCTTGCGGCCGCCGGCCGTCAGGGCAGATGCGCCTGTCATGATGGAGGACTGCATGTCTGATGGAGCGGCGGGCTTGGGGGCCTTGCCCGAGGCTTTGACGTCGTTTTTGAATTTGCGGAATTCTTCGAGGTAGGCGAGATCGTCTGCGTCGGTGGGGGTGGGTGCTTCATTTGGAGCGGGGAGGGAGGCGGGATCGCTGTGATCTTTTTCTGAGGAGGCAGGTTTGGTCTTTTGTTTCGGCGACGAGGCTTTGATGGTGTCGTCTGTTTCCCAGCCGGGGTCATCTTCTTCGTCGAGAAAGCGCGCCATGGCGTCTCTGTCGTCGTTGTCGTAGCTGGTGTAGTCCCATTCTCTCTGGTCGATCTCGTAGCCATCCTCAGCGAGTTGGTTGAAGATGTCGTCCTCGTCGTCGACATAAGCGTCGTCATCTAGAGCTTCGAGTACTTCTCGTAACCGTGGGTCCATGTCTGGTTGAAATCCTGCGATGGCGTCGGGGATGTTCTGCTGGTCTTGATATGTTGTCTTGCGGACGAACTCTGAGGGCGCAAGGTCTTCACCGAAGAAGTCGCTCACGCTGGAGACGTTGCTGTTGATGCTGAGGCCTGCATCGCTCTGTCGGTCGTCCAGGGAAGTGTTCCGCAGTGCGTCAGCCAGGTCCACCTTCTGCTTGTTCTTCTTCTTCTCGCCCGGCGCCTCGACAAAGTATGCTTCCCCACCACCAGAGCCCAGGTCTCGCATGTGTTGCATGTAGTCATACTCTGTGTCATCGTAGAAGATGCCGTAGTTGGCGGCCTCTCCCTCGTTGGTTCTGACTTTGCTTGCGAATTCGCCCTCTAGATCTCTTCGTGATCTGATCTTGCTTCGGCCTGTGGCTGCTGAGTACTGTGATGCCCGTGAACTGCCAGCGGGCTGGTCTTCCTCGCGCATGTTGGGTGCGGAGGTCTCCGCAAAGACCATCTGAGGCGCATCTTCATCGTGAATTCGGGGGTCGTTTTGCGCGCGGTGGACAAGTCTGAAGTTGACAGCCGACTTCTTGTCGCTGCAGCGGAATTAGCGGGGTGTCTACAAATGTAAAAGCCTATGCTTACATGAATCTTCGGCGAGGCATATTGGCGTATGTAATTTGTGACTGTGTAGAGTATTCTGGGCGCAGGAAAGTCGCTGGTCGTAGAAGTCTGGGGAACGCGCTGACAAAAGGTCGAGGTCGTCGGGCTCCGCAGTCCCTAAAAAATAAATTTAGGCGAGAGCCAGTGAATGACGTGGGGCAACTTTTGTTCCCAGCGTCAACTTTTACCGCCCCGCCCTGGGAGAAAAGAAACACCAACACCACAAGATACCCGCACTACCGCAAAAATGGTGCTCGCAAAGTCAAAGAAAAGCGTCGGGCTGGGCAACAGCCTGATGAATGATAGGTTTGGGAAGGGGAAGGGCGCGGATATGCGGAGAGGCAACTTCCAAGCGGGCATTGAGCGAACGGGACAAAATGGCGAAAAGGTAAGATTCATGGCGTGCAAATGAGTCGCACAAAGCGATACTAATTATCCCAGTACATCACCAACGAGAAGAAGGAAGCTTCGTGGGTCAAGATGCGCTCAGTCACCGAGCAAGGCGCCCTCGACGATTTCCTCGCGACCGCCGAACTGGCCGGAACAGACTTCACAGCCGAGAAGATGAACAATGTCAAGATCATCCACAAGGACCAGAAGAACCCGTTCCTACTCTCGGCGGCAGAAGAGCGCAACGTCACCAAGAGACACCGAGAGAACAAAGATCGCCTTACCGTTCCACGACGGCCCAAGTGGGATGAGCACACGACACCACAAGAACTGGATCGGCTAGAGCGCGAGTCTCTGCTGATTTGGAGAAGGGGTTTGGCCGAGTTGCAGGAGAACAACGACCTACTGATGACTCCTTTCGAACGAAATCTTGAGGTGTGGAGGCAACTCTGGCGAGTCATTGAGAGGTCTGATCTGGTTGTGCAAATTGTAGATGCTCGGAATCCACTGCTCTTCAGATCAGAGGATTTGGAGGACTATGTCAAGGAGGTGGATCCAAAGAAGAACAATCTGCTGCTCGTCAACAAGGCAGACATGATGACCCTGGAGCAACGAAAGGCTTGGGCTGACTACTTTACTGAAGCTGGCATCAACTACAAATTCTTCTCAGCCGAATTGGCCAAAGAGATTAACGAGGCACGAGCACTAGAGGCAGAGCAGGAGTATTCCGATTCCGATGACTCAGGCGACTACTTGGACGAGGATGATGTCGAAGAGGAGATTGACCCTGAAGATGACGAACTCGCGAAGAAGGCGAAGAAGATTGATCTCGAAGACAAGGAAGGGGAAAGGAAGGAAGGTGTCGATGAAGACCAAGACGCCCCACTCTCGGAAGAAGAAGAGCGAGTAAGGATATTGACCACCGAAGACCTGGAAGCCCTATTCCTCGAACACTCCCCAGAAATCGACACCGGCCCCAACGGCGAACCTCGCAAGACCTCCATCGGCCTCGTCGGCTACCCCAACGTCGGCAAGTCCTCCACAATCAACGCCCTCATCGGCGCAAAGAAGGTGTCCGTTTCAGCAACCCCAGGCAAAACAAAACACTTCCAAACCATCCACCTCAGCGACAAGGTCGTCCTCTGCGATTGCCCCGGCCTCGTCTTCCCCAACTTCGCCACCACAAAAGCAGAGCTCGTCTGCGTCGGCGTCCTCCCCATCGACCAGCTGCGCGAACACACCGGCCCCGCCGGCCTTGTCGCCCAGCGCATCCCCCAGCCCTTCCTCGAAGCCCTATACGGCATGAAGATCCACCCGCGGCCCCTCGAAGAAGGCGGCACGGGCGTCGTGACAGGCGAGGAAATGCTGCGCGCGTACGCCACTGCCCGCGGCTTCTCGACACAGGGTCTTGGACAGCCCGACGAGGCGCGCGCCGCGCGGTACATCCTCAAGGACTATGTCAAGGGGAAATTGCTGTACTGCCATCCGCCGCCCGTGGAGCCGGCGCTCGATCCCCGCTTCTTCAACCGCGAACTCTACGACATCAACCACCTGCCCGCGAAGCGGCGGCACCACCCGCTCGCCTCCGCAGCAGGCAGCTCTTCGCTCGCAGACACGCATGCCACAGAGGACTCTGCATCGCTCATGACAGAGGACCTAGACATCGGCGGCGGGATCCCCGTGACGGGCGAGAAGACGCAGCGGCTCGACAAGCGGTTTTTCGGCCCCGGCCAGGGCATGGGCACGCTGAATATGCCGTTCCACCACAAGTATAGTGAGCAGGGCAAGGAGCTGAGCGGGCGCAAACTTAAGGCTGTGACGGCGCTGGAGAAGGATGTTGATCCGGAGGATCTGAGGGCGGGGAGCAAGAAGCATTTCAAGGCGAATAAGAGGAGGGCGAAGAAGGTGAGGAGCGAGTATGAGTAGGGAGGTGGAGGAAGGAGGAGGAAGGGATATGGGTGGATCATGGTTAGGTCTTATGAAAACAAGGATGCATGGGTGGCGTTGGGATGGACATAGATAGGTATTTCTTGCTCAGATGTCTTCACGGCTCTGCAAAATGAACACTTGCGTTATCACTGATTGAGCGGTTTTCAGATGTGGTTGATGCGAAAAGCTGCTGCATTTTTGATTTTTTTTTGGCAGTACTAGACCGACATCTTGGACGGTCCAGCCTGTGTAAGATAGCATTTTACTTCGAGGTGTATTCTTCTCTTCCGACGGAATCTCAGCTAGAAGTTCGTAGCTGTAGGTTGGTATGGACCTCGAAGGATGTTGCCCTTTCTCCATGGTCCACCTATCCACGACTATTGGGATTGATCACAGGTTTGGTGGCTGTAGCTGGTCCTCCATAAGCCTCCCCGTAGTGCAAGAGTCCTTACATAGTACTCTGCTGGGCAGGCTGTAAGTGCCCTCATACCCTCCTCCGTGTTCCGTGTTGCGAGGGGTTGGTGTGCAATCCTCGTTGGCGGTTTAACCACTGCTCTGGACTATCTGTATTTTCCGATGTAGTTCTTCAGGCCGGTAGTACAGCTCCAATAAAAGCTTCCAGCCCCCTTTCAAACAGCTCATTCGCAACTCCAATGCCTCCTGGATGTTCTACGGGCGCCAGAGGATTCTTGATGACATACTCAACATACAGGTTCGCCCAGATCTGGTGGAGATACTGCCTCAAATTGATGACTTTGGTGTCTGTCAACATGACAAACTTCATGCGCGTGGGCGTTTCATAGTAATGTAGCTTGTATTCGCCGGTTCGGTAGGAGAGAAACGTATCGTCCTGGCCGCCGAGCTTGGTGACGAGGTTGCGCAGGGAGAATACCAGGCCGAAGATTAGCTTCTCGTCGTCGGACTGTGACATTTGCTTGCGAGTCGAAACGGGGGTTTCGCCATTGGAAGTTATTGAAGAGCCCGACTGGGGGCGAGCAGCAGCCTTGGACGAGGACGTGGGACGAGGTGTCCAGCGGCGGGAGTAGATGCACTCGGCTAGAGACAGGGTTAGCAGGGTGCATGAGGGGAGATAGCAGCCTCGAGATAGCGGTGGAGCGGGCGTGGGCGTGAGATTGGCGCAAACGGAGGGGGCGGGACTCACTATGGCGATCGAAAATGTAGAAGCTGTAGAGGACCATGGTACGTGATTATGGCGTCAGGACGGGTGGAGGAGAAGGACTCGATCGGTCGTTCGTTCGTTCGTTCGGGGCGTGCACCGTCGGTCGGAGACGTCAAAAGCAAGCCAAGGTGCAGATTTGACAGCCGATGCGTGGTGGGCTTGTTCGCGGCGGGCAGGCGCTCCTGTTGGCTGCCGTTGGTGTCGTGCTCGCTAGCTGTCCTTGCGGACTCCCGCCAAGGCTGCAGATGACGGAGCGACACTCGGGCTGGCCAAGCCGCGGGGTGGAGGACGAGACGGCAGCAGGTTCAATGCCCGAGACGCTGTCAGATGTCGGTGGGAAATAGTGTGATAATTAGAAGGCCGGTGGAGAATGGGGAATTAAGAAGGTAGGCACGTCTGCCTGAGGCTGAAGGTGCGGCCCGGGGAAAGGAAAGAGCCCCTCCTGTCCCCCAAAGCTCTCCCCCTCTTGGGTCGTCGGTCGACCTCCCCTCCCAAAGCCCATCCTGGCACTCCCAATGCTTGTGGAGCTAGTCTTCCCTTAGCTTTCCCCATAGTATTATTCTTCCTCCACTCTGCTCCCTCTCTCTGCCCTCTCGAGCCCTGCCGTCTGCTGTCCTGTGCCGTCCCCTCCCGCCAATCCAGCCTTATCTCAGCGCAGCACTTGGATTCCGACCGCCGCATCCATCCCGTTTTGCCTAGCCTTGCCGTGGTCGTTATAATGTCGCATTCGCCCACGCCCGCCGCTCCAGCCCGGCATCAATCAGACTCAGACTCGCGCTTCTACACCTCCCGACCTACTTTAGACGTTCCAGCCATCGGCGACGACGGGCGACCTCCCCCAGTAAAGTATATGTATGCCACCTCGACGTCGCTGCTACCCCGCCAGTGCTCATGCTTTGTGAATAGGTCAACGCCTGCATACCAGAGTCCACTACGACACCACAAGCGCGCTGCCTCGAGCACACGACGTGTGAAGGTGTGTTCTCCTCTTTTCCCTCCGAAGTCTGCTCGGATCCGAGTGTGTTCCGCCAACCACCCTTTGTGAAGGTACTATGATGTAATTGGAGAAAATGTCAAACCAACACACAAGGATTCGATCTGGAGGCCGAGGATCAGAATTGGAAGAAAAAGCAGTTTGTAGCTAAGCGCAAGCACAGGAAACATTCAATGCGCGATCCGAGTACAGCAATAGCGAAGATGACGGCAGCGCGCAACACCGAATCAACCAATATCTCGTAAAGCAGGAGATCGGAAGAGGTTCTTTTGGGGCAGTCCACCTAGCTGTGGACCAGTACGGCCAAGAATATGTGAGGACACCAACTTTCTGGACTTTCAATGGGGATCGAGGCGTGATGATATAGCCGCTCTCCAATCTCAATGCGGGTTGCCTACGCGGAATGGCAAATTGGCTTTCGCTGACACGCTCGATTCCAGGCCGTTAAAGAGTTCTCAAAGTCCCGCCTACGGAAACGGGCACAATCGAATCTCCTCCGTCGACCGAGCGCACGACGGGTTCGCGCGCTCCCTGCTGGCATCGGCTTCAATTCCCCGCTACATCGCCATTCCACGACAGAAGAGAACAATGCTTTTGAGCTCATCAAGGAGGAGATTGCTATTATGAAGAAGTTGAACCACCCAAATCTGGTGTCGCTCATGGAAGTGCTCGACGATCCAGAGGAAGACTCGTTATACATGGTCATGGAAATGTGTAAGAAAGGCGTGGTTATGCAGGTAGGCCTCGAGGAACGCGCAGATCCTTACAGCGAGGAGCAATCACGGTGTTGGTTTCGAGACATGATACTGGGCCTAGAATACCGTAGGTCTTGGGACCAAGCTTTGCCATGGCTTGTCACTGATGCTTGTTAGTCCATGCACAAGGTATCATCCATCGAGACATCAAACCCGACAACTGCCTCATCACCGAAGACGACGTTCTCAAGATTGTTGACTTTGGTGTATCAGAAATGTTCGACAAGGAAGGCGAAATGAAAACTGCAAAATCGGCCGGATCCCCAGCTTTCATGCCGCCAGAGTTGTGTGTTGCCAAACATGGTCATGTTTCTGGCAGAGCGGCAGATATTTGGTCCATGGGATGCACATTGTATTGTCTGCTTTTTGGCCGTATACCGTTTGAGAGACATGGCATGATCGAGCTGTATCAGGCGATACGAATGGACGAGATCGAGATTGACACCGAATGCAGTGACGAGCTCAAAGGATTACTGCACAGACTTTTGGAGAAGGACCCGAAGAAGAGAATAACGATGGACGAGATAAGGGTGAGAGCGATATGCACTGTTTGTACGATGATTACTGACTTTGGGTTTGCAGGAGCACCCCTGGGTTACTCGACAAGGGTCAGACCCTTTATTGGCAAAAAAGGAGAACGTTGCCGTGATCCTTGAGCCACCAACGGATGAAGAAGTCAATGCCGCCATTACTGGAAACATGGGTCATTTGGTGACAGTCGTACGTGCACTCTTCCCCTAACTATGAGACGAAAGTTGGTTGTTGCAATCAACTAACATGTTTATCAAACACGAATACTGATAATAGTAGGTGCGAGCCGTGAAACGATTCAAACAGCTACTCTTCCGACGGCGGCCAGAGCGTATAGAAAGCATCCTAGGGAGCGCATCTCGGATCGTTCAGCCTCCAATGTCTATGCGGCCTTCAGTATTACGACAGTCGAAATCACAAGACACACATGATCGGCGGCCCGTTGAAGGGGTACTCACAACCGAGGGCGTGCACCATGAAATCAAGATTGACGACAAATACCGCAGGATCCCAGAGACTACCAACGACGTACCATATTCTCGGCCCAGCTTCAAACCGGAGCCTATTTCAAGTCGCTCCTCGGGCAAAACGGCGACAACTAACAGCCCAACCGCACCACAACCCGCACGAGTGTCCGAAGCGAAGGTTGTACATGAGAGTATGTCTTCTCGACCCACACCATCACAGCCCATCCCAATTCCAAGTTCCGTACATACATCAGCGCCATCGACTCCTATCGGGAAGGGTCACGCTCATGATCCCTTGGAAGACCTTCTATTCCTCAACATCGGCACTGGCGAAGACTGCCCTCCCTCCTCCGAAGATAACTGCGTTGTCTCAGAATCTCCATCGAATGTTGACATGAATGTTTACGAAACCGCGTACGAGGAAGAAGTGCAACGCATCATCGCACAACGCAAGGACCAGTATAGCAACAATCGCAGACCTACACTCTATCTCACCCGGCGCGTGGAAAATGTAAAGTCGATCCGCGATAGTGATTGTATATTTGACGAGGGCCAAGATCGTCGCGACCTGAAGGGCAGCTTTAAGAGTTTTGTCACCAAAACTAAGGAAGATATCGAGGCCCGTGGAGAATTACAAAAGATACAGGAGGGGAAGGAGGGAAAGCTTAGTAGAACCATGCGAAATGTTAGGGAAGCAAAGAGACTTGTTGAGGAAGCTCGAGAGCGCGTCAAAACTGAGGAGCGGGACCGCGAACGAGACCGTCAAAGGAGTCGCAGCTCAACACCCATTCGGAAGGACAGCTCTGGTAGCGGGTTCAGCCGGAGCGGGACGCCAGTCGGGACGTGAGCGAGTTGCGCTGTGTGTTGTGTATGCGTTTGTTGAATGAGTTCTGAGCAGCGTGGATTTCGTGGGCGCTGGGATAAAGGCAAAGAGGGTCAAGCGGGTTCTTGGAAGAGGCCGCACAAAACAAATTCATGTCCGATATTCCTCATGGGATTAGATTGAGATTCTAGCGAAGCATGGTATACGGACCTGGTGTGTTGTTGGTATATATATGAAGGAAAATCATTGATACACTATTTTCGTTGTGTTTTGAGGTTGCTGTGAAGGGTTGCGAGAATTAAGGTGGGTATGATGTGTGTGAGATTAGTGTTCGCAGAATTTGTGAAAAAGTAACGAGACGGATTCTGGCTTGAGACAGGAGAACAGGAAAACAGAGCATAAGTACCATGGCCTTTACCTTGAATTCGAAAAGAAAAGTAGACAAGTAGATATACAACACGTGACTGACTCACCGTAGACAAAATAAGCAACAGCACGAAGGTAAACCAAGGTAACTAATGGTAAAAGTAAGACCAGAGTTTTAGTATCCCCTCTCTCTCCTCAGCCACACCCGAACCCAGATTCCAGATCCCCAGATCCCACGATCTCAGATTCCCGTCCTAGCTCCCCACCCCTCTTTTTCCTTACCCCGGACCAAAAAACGGATAGGACGGAACATAAGTGCCATTTTGGCGAAAGGCTTGTTTCGACGCTGTGTGGCTGTGCGGAGGATGGGGTGGGGATATGGATTGTTGTGCTGGGTGAGGAGAGGGAGGGAGGGAGGGAGAGGGAGAGAGGGGAATGGCGAGATGTGGGTATGCGGAGGGGAGGGAGGAGGTAGGTGGTTGTGTGTTTTTGTCTGAGAGCTTGCGTTGATTTCCAGACTTTCCATTAGCGGTAGTTCTTTGCATTGGGATAGTGTGATGGATTCCGCCTTATCGTTTGAAGTGAGATGTATTCTCCACCAAAATTAAATTCTACGGTGCGTTTGTATTTGTAGACATGGACTAGGACGTGGAATCGTTGGTCTGTGGGATATGATTGGCTAGACTAGGATGCTATGCTATACTGGCGGTCGGTATCCCGCATCTCAGCATCTTAAGTTGTTCTGATAAGAGCCAAGTCCCAGTGCCATGGCGATGGTGATGCGTAGAGTCTTACAGTAGCTGCTTTTCTGATAAGCGAGGCATCATACCTTAGGTACTTACCTACTACTCTACTCTGTACTTACGTTTCCTACACACCCCCTCCAAGTCCAGACCACGATATCAAAACACCCAGAGTCACTCTATAAAACCCCCATACCCACCTCACCCGTTCAACCTCCAAAATTTTCTCTGCGGAAAATTTGCAATACATACGATGACATTCACGCCAGCGTGCGTGAGAAAAGAAAAGATGAGTCTACACGCCGCAGACGCGGACTCCTCGGGGGCCGCTGGGGTTTGAAAGGCCGGGCGGATGCTGAAAATGTGGCAACCGTTGTTCCGGTCCTATAGAAACCGAAGTCTGTCATTCTACACATCGCGCGTGGGCCTTCCTGTTTGAGAGGAGGTGGTTCAAGTGTTCTGAGTGATGGCTACGAGGAGTCTGATATGCGTGGTTTGTATGGTCAAAAGCGGGGTTAGCGCGTCGTTTTGGAATTCTGGTTCGTTCCTGACTTGTCGGATAGTGTTTTCAAGGCTTTTTTTTCGTGGTGGTTATAAAGGTTGAAACGATTATGCGTTCTCTGACAATATTCTTACCAATGTAATAGAAATCAATGTCTCGAGATGTTGAAGGTCGAACGAGACTGAACTATGGTTAGCATGAGGCATTAACATGTCAGACTCAAAAAATCATGACAGCACCGCGTAGGCCGACGGCCCCGTAGTCGAGTTACCGCGGGTGCGTCTTTTCCGTCATGCATGGCATACCGAGTGGACTACATGGTGGGGATATCGAAACACTGCCACGTTTGAGTGGAGAATGTTGTCGAGACGACTAATCACAAACCAAACGTCGCTTCTTTGTCGCTGCGAACCCAGGGAGACGGCACCTCGCGCGGCAGTGGCCCACTTAGAGCCAATGCGAAGGAGTCGTGTTTTCTGAGTTGTAGAACCTAGCCAAACTTGCCCTGGACATGCAGCCAACCAAGGCCTAGCCTGTATACGAGCCCTCGCAAATCTCCAAGGAACGGTGATATAGCCTATATCCTGGACTATCTCTAGAGAGTAAGAGACTAACAACTTCTGCATGTAATACGTAGTAGGTAGTATCGCATCTGAGAGCCAAGACTCGAACAGCGAACACGTTATCGCTGAGACATATCTGGAGGCTTTGGATGACCAGCAGAATGATGTCCTGACATGTTACCGGAACAATGGATCTACGAAGGTCGGTAGGAAGGACAGGTAGTTGCAGCCGTTGGTGCATGAGGGTGTGCAGGCAGCAGCTACGACAGAGATTCGCTGATTTGATGAGGAGTTGGCAGCAGCCGCCGTGAGTGGAGGAATGATGCGTCGTCTCTGACAGCAAGGCACCAGTGAGGTGCGGTGAGGTGCAAGCAGAGTGGTGCCCAGGCGCGCTATGGAAGCAGCTGCGCTGCGGGGCACGAGGTTAGATGCGCGTACCCTTGCACTCCCGTGCGGTGAGTAGAGAGGTACAGCACGGGAACGAGTATAAACCAACCGCAGGACTGGAGGTGGGAATCTGGCGGGCTGCTTTGGAACGACGCAGCTGGCTCGGTTGCAGCCCTGCAACGCTTTTGCTTTTGATTACCGAGCAGGCGGTTCATATGGGCGCGAGAATGCGGACGACTCCGACGCCAGCGAGCAGCAGCAGCAGCAGCAGCAGCGAGCGGTCATGTTGGCCGGATGCAAATTGGCCTGCTTCTGGAATGGCGCTGCAGAGGACGACAGGACAGGAATTGCCGGCGTGGGCCCGTCATCCCGTCATGAGCAGAGGGCGAGTGCTCGAGAGCAACATCGGACGGGATCGGACTGCAGTGGTTGACCTGGTCATGTTGGATGCTCACTGGCACTGGCAGGCAGACAGCTGCTGAGCTGCAGTTGGACGACAGCAGTCACGGCCAATGGTCCGCCACATGGCCTTGGAGCGTGAGCCGGATCGAGGACGCGGTGCTGACGATCTGGCGATAGCATCTCGTCGCAATCAATCATCAATCACGGCAGACGACGACACAAGCTCGCGGGCGGGTTGCTTGTGCACGTCGCGCTGGCTGCAGCAGCGCTTGGCCGGCAGCGCGTTTGAGCGCGGGCTCGCGGCAAGCGTTGCTGTTGAATAATGGAATGAGGGGAGCGCAAAGAGAGAAAATCCCTCAGGCTAGACTGCTTCTTGAAGGCCGTCCACGGGTCGAGGCAGTGCATAGTGTAATTACCCCTCGCACAATGGCCGTCGACAATATTTGAGCGCCGGGCAGCCTTCGGCGGGCTGCGGTGGTCGTAGTAGACAGCCGTGGGAAGACTTCTGCGGTCCTCTCTCGCTGCTTCATCATCAGCCCTCTGCCTCTGCTCCCGGCTGCGCTGCTCGTCCGGCACTCCCAACCAACGACATCATCGCCCGCCGATCTGCTCGGCGCCCCGACTCAGCCACACAGAGTGGCACGCGCAACCTTCTGCAAAAACACTTGAGCCCTCCCAGCGACGACTGCGTTTGTAAGCGCTTTCGACGCCTCTCGCTGCTGCCCTTCTCTCGCCCGTCGCCCGTCGCCCGTTCGCCTGGCGGGCTGTTGCGCAGACTGCCACCGTGTGTTCGCACGCTCTTAAGCCTGCCCACGCCCGTCTCCCCAACCTCATATCCACCACCTCCCGCCGTCGACGATACGCAGTTTTGAGAGCCGTGCAATAAAACCACCCTGGGCTTCTTGCCCGTGAGACACCTGCGTCTCTAAATCCCTCTGCCATCCAAACCCCCAGCTCTGCTCGCTCCAACCCACCTCCGTCATCCCCGTGCCACCAGCCAAAATTCAAGGAACATGGCCGCCCCAACCAGCAGCAACGCGCCAGGCGCAACTGGCAAATCCGTCGGATCCCCGTCAGCGTCAGCCTCCACCACGTCGTCTCTGCACTCGCTGCCCGATGCCACCTTTGTGCTCCCCCCAGTCGTCCACCAGTCTGGCGCCAGCAGCGTACAAGCCGCTGCCGAAGCCCTGCTCAAGCCCAAGAAGCCAACAATGTCCTCGCGCCTCAGCAGCATGCTCGGCATCAAGGAGTCCTCCTCCGCCGTAAACCTCGTCGAGAAGAATGGAGAAGTCAAGGCAGTCAACGGCGCCACTGCCAATGGTCGCCCTCAGCCCCAGCGCCAGGGCTCAATATCGAAGAAGGACCCCGCTGCACCCTACAAGCGTTTCTGGACCAACGAGGATGCCTCTCATGAACACCATCTCAAGGTCGCAAAACGACAGGAGAAGTTATCCGACATGTTCCAAAATTTGATGTTGGGCAAGAAGAAGGGTGACCAGGCCGAGGACCAGCCTTTGAGCCTCATGTCGAACTGGGTCGATGTAATGCGCAATGAGAAAGAAAAGCTCGCAGAACAGAAGAATGCCGTCAACAGCATGCCCCAGACCCTGGTCCAGAAATACGGCAAGTGCCAGGAGGTTGTAGGTCGCGGAGCCTTTGGTATCGTTCGAGTCGCACACAAGCAGGATCCCAAGGACTCAAAACGAGAGCAGCTCTACGCAGTCAAGGAATTCAAGCAACGCCCCGGAGAGTCTGCAAAGCGCTACCAAAAACGACTTACGTCGGAGTTTTGCATCTCGTCCTCTATGCAGCACCCTAACGTCATCACCACCCTTGACTTGCTTCAGGACGAGAAAGGCACGTACTGTGAGGTCATGGAGTACTGCTCTGGAGGTGACTTGTACACTCTGGTACTCGCCGCTGGCCAGCTTGAGGTTGTCGAAGCGGATTGCTTCTTCAAGCAGTTGATGCGTGGTGTCGAGTACATGCACGAAATGGGTGTGGCGCATCGTGATCTCAAGCCCGAGAACCTTCTTTTGACAACCCATGGTTCCATCAAAATCACCGACTTCGGCAACGGCGAGTGTTTCCGAATGGCCTGGGAAAAGGAAGCCCACATGACTGCTGGTCTCTGTGGCTCTGCCCCTTATATTGCTCCCGAGGAATATACGGAGAAGGAGTTTGATCCTCGTGCTGTTGATGTGTGGGCTTGTGGTATCATCTACATGGCCATGAGAACCGGTCGTCACCTTTGGCGTGTTGCACAAAAGGGCGAGGACGAGTTCTTTGACCGCTACCTTGAGGATCGCAGAGAAGAGGAGGGTTATCGCCCGATTGAGGTTTTGCGACGAGTAGGTCACCAGTCTCCCCATGCAAGTGCTTAATACTGACTCACTACTAGCGACAATGCCGCAATGTCATCTACTCGATCCTTGATCCTATCCCAGCACGTCGTCTGACAGCTCATCAAGTACTCGCCTCTGAATGGGTTTCTGAGATCAAAGTTTGCCATGCAGGCAACGAAGGTTTTTAGAGCCCTCCGCCACAGGCTGGCCCTATTATTATTCGACCGCGCAGGCGTGAGAAATCTCCAAGGACGCATAGTTCTCGGAGAACATCAAAAGCCGATAATCGCTCGAAGTCTCTCACCAGCTGGGAGTCATTTCGGAATAGTGACTGCACCTTTCGGCCCCAAGCCCATCCGATTTGCGGTTTTTTCTGACTGTTTACGATTCAATTTCTATTGATATGTTTCCTGCTATACAAAGATACCTGGCAAGACATACCCCCTTTTTACGACTGATGCGATAGCATAGCGAGATATTTTGGCACGGCACCTCCTGCACTCTCGTATGGCGTTTCTTCGGCACGAAATATCACTCAGCATGGCGTCTCCTGGGAACCACCACGATGCATTTACGGCCTAGACGAACACAGACGGTTTCGGAAGAATGGCGGGAAGTGCAGGGTAATGGACTGACTGTACTGGTTTTGGGTGGTGGTGTGTAGACGTTCTCGCTCGTTTGTAATGCGTATTGTAATTGCGCTGCCCATGGATATGTAGGCAGCCTTGGACGACTTTTTCCTTTGATGATTAAAGAGCACGCATTCTGTATTTGAGCGTGCAGCGTGCCACGCTACATAGGCATTTCACTCTGTAAAGTTTGATGTGTGCACCTCATGAGGTCTTGCATGTGACTAGCTTTGGAGACAGGGCTGTAAAAGTGATTGAATGAAATTAATGCATTTTTTGGAGTAAACGATTACCTAGTTTTCCAACTACTTTCGAATGTGGATTCACAAGAATAAAGAAGAGTGATAGCAAGGCTGCACGATGTCTTGGCGTCTGTCATCGCTTGGACGCTGATGTCGCTTGAATGAAACCTTGCAAAGTTGCGGTAAGCAAAATGACCACCTGTCAGTGACAGCGAACGCCTGTTCACCGCAACCAACCCTCCCCATAGGCGCTGCTATTAACCTGAGGCTGCCCATGGTACCTGCTGTCGACACCGGGCAGGCCAACTTGCATCAATCAGGGCTTGGTTAAGCTATGCAACCAAGCGATGCCCACGATTGGCGCACCGCTCCGCAAATGGACGCTCTTCCTGCTGCTCTTCTGCAGCGTTCTCCTCTCTGCAGCCCACGCGGCGAATGACACGCACACCAGAGAGGACGGCGCTACTGCATCCCAGAGTACCACAACACCACGGCCCACGACAGCCTCGCCGTCTTCGTCTTGGTCGTCGCCGTCATCGCCCTCATCCTCATCGGCCCCGCGCAAATACATCGACACCGAGACACTATGTCCTTTTCGCACAATCAACTACATTACACACACGCTGCCCCAGCAATGCGCAAAGACGAGCTGGTCAGCCCCTGGCGACGTCGCGTCTCCGAATGCTACAGTCGTTGAGCCGGGCGCAACCCCAAGTCCCCAGGGTTCAATAGGAGAAAGAGAAGGCAGAGACGATGGAACGACCGCCATAACATCCAATCCCCCACAACCAGAAGCGTCGGACCCTGCAGAAAGCGCAATCCCTAGCGGCACAAAAATCGCAGACACCGAGACAGAGCTCGAGACGGACTCACCATTCGATAATGCGAACTTCCTCTCGTTCGAGGAATGGAAGATGAAGAACTTGGCCCAGGTCGGCCAATCTCCTGAGAATGTGGGACAAGGACGGGCAGCTGCATCAAACCAAGCCACTCGAAGGCGACCTGTTAACGTCAACGCCCTCGATTCACTCGGGGACGAAGCTGAGATAGAGATTGACTTTAGTGGTTTTGGAAACCCAGAAGAAGGAGATGGGTTGGGCAGCAATCCTCTTCCCACAACACAAGGATCTGGAATCCCGGCAACAGAAGGAGACGGGAAGGCAGCTCCCAGTTCGTGGGCCCTCAGCAAGGATGCTGGAAAGACGTGCAAGGAACGCTTCAATTACGCCTCTTTTGACTGCGCAGCCACCGTGCTGAAGACCAACAAACTAGCAAAGAGCTCGTCATCGATCCTGGTTGAAAACAAGGACAGCTACATGCTCAACCAGTGCTCGGCAGACAACAAGTTTCTCATAGTAGAACTCTGCGATGACATCCTGGTCGACACCATCGTTCTTGCAAACTATGAGTTCTTCTCGTCAATGTTCCGACATTTCAGAGTCAGCGTATCGGATCGTTATCCTGTGAAGATGGAAAGATGGCGGACGCTCGGTACTTTCGAAGCAAGGAACTCTCGAGATATCCAAGCGTTCCTTATCACAGAACCTCAGATCTGGGCCAGATATCTCCGCGTCGAGTTCTTGACGCACTATGGGAACGAGTTTTACTGCCCTCTGAGCTTGTTGCGTGTCCATGGCACGACGATGATGGAGCAGTTCAGACGAGAAGAGGAGGAGGCAAGAGGTGTTGATGACGATGAGGAGCTTGATGTGGCTAGTCATTCGGATCTTGTCAAGCCAGTCAAAGACAGTGGCCCATTGCCACCTGATCAGATTCCAGTTCAACCAAAGGATGACAGTGCCAATTCAGACACAATCGGCACTATTAGCACCTCGATTACCTCAGATGTATCATCAAGCTCTGGTAGCACTTCAAGCCAAGACGGGAGTCAGAATTCGAGCACCGAGTCACCAGTTTCGCAAACCACAGACGGTCTGCCTTTGGATCAGACGATTTCGAATGAGGGCTCCTCGACAATTTCGGCAATTCCGACCCCACCATCCCCGCCTTCCAATTTGAATAACAGCAACACAAACTCGACCGCTCTGGATAGTACCCAGCCTTCGGGGGCACAATCGTCAGAAAAAGGGGCGGCATCACCGCAAGTCCCGCATTCTCCACCGAATTCTTCGGTCACTTCTTCTTCACCTACTCAATCTCACAATGGCAGCAGTTCCAGCTCCACTGTGAATGACACCACATCTTCGACTCCAAATGGTGCCGCAGTCAGAGCTTCTTCTGATAGCATAAATGCCAGTCCATCCAGTCAAATGCAGACAAGAGGATCAGCTACACAGCCAAACATCCCAACGCCGTCCACTCAAGAGTCTTTCTTCAAGTCAATCCACAAGCGTCTGCAGTATCTCGAGGCGAACAGCACGCTCTCGCTGCAATACATTGAAGAGCAATCTCGCATCCTTCGAGACGCCTTTGTCAAGGTAGAGAAGAGACAATTGGCCAAGACGGAAAAGTTTCTAGATCATCTCAACAACACCGTCATGCACGAACTCAAGAGTTACCGCAACATGTACGACCAACTATGGCAGAGCACCATCATTGAGCTGGAAAGTATGAAAGAGCGTCAAAGATCTGAAATCGGTGAAATCGGCACGCGCCTTAGCCTCATGGCTGACGAACTCGTCTGGCAAAAGCGCATGGCCGTCGTGCAATCGACCCTGCTCCTTCTCTGCCTCGGTCTCGTTCTTTTCGTCCGCTCAGGCACTCTGGGATCCACCGCCGACGTGCCCATCGTCCAGCAGCTCGGCAGCAAATACACCAGCTTCTTCGAGGCGTCGCCGCCCCGCAGCCCCGAGACTTCAGGCCTCTTGCGCCGTCGCCGCACGTTCAGGAGCATGTGGCGCAGCGACACGTCCGCGGGCCTGAGTGACGAACTACAACCGCCGTCGGACATCGACGCAGACGCCGATACAGACGGTGCGCGCAGCACCGCCAACGGGCCCTCGACGTACAACACGCCTGCCCTGAACACACCCGCAGCCCTAGCGGCCCGCGACGTCCTCAGCACACACATCCCCGTCCTCCACACCGAGTCGCCTAGCGACTCGTCGCTTGCGTCCGACGACCAGGCGCGCCGCGTGGCGGTGCTGGAAACGCAGTCTGGCCCCGCGACGCCCAACGGGACGCGCGACTGCCGCCCGTCGTGGGAGGAAGTCGATCGCGCCATGGACTTGCTCAAGGCTGAGGAGGAGCAGGAGCAGGAACAGGAACAGCAGCAGGGCGGGCCCGTGTCGAGTGGACATGCAGGTTCGGCGGGGAAGCCGCGCAGGAAGAAGAAAGTGGGCTTGGGCAAGGAGAAGAGGAGTCCGTTGAGACGGGCACATAGTAATTTTGAGGGGGGGAGTGTGGGGGATGGGTTGGCGGGAGGGCTGGGGGTGGGAGATGCCGGGAGAGATGGCGTTGTGGATGTTGATGATGAGGTTGATGATTCGCCTGGGGAGGGGAGCGGCGATGGCTTGTTTTTGGAGTGAAGGGAGATGAGGTGTTGGTTGGAATTGCATGCATGCGTGGCGTATATGGCTTTGGCGTTGGTGTTGCATTTCTTGTCCTTTGGAGTCGTTTAAGGCATTTTCTAGGATAGGGCTTTTGGGAGTGTTCTGTTGTTGTTTTTTTTGTGGACATGTCAACGTCAAGTTTGGTCTTTTGTGCTGTTCGTTGTGTATCTAGTTTATTTTGGTTTGAGTACCCAGATACGGAAATTGCATATACTTTGACTGACTGACTGACTGACTGAGTTGGTGGATCTACTTCACTTCACTTAACTTCGCTTGTTGCATGTGGGCTGGGAAGGGAACTGGGTTTCGACGTGTGATGTATCTATATACTGTTGTGGATAGCTGGATGCTGGCAAATTGGCAAGTAAGTAACTCACTTCTCCTGTGTTGCGGGTTAATGGTTCCCTTCTCTTCTCTTCTCTTCTGTGGTTTAACTCTTGTGTAAATACGTGGTACATGTCTTGATTGATATCTTGTTTACTTGATATTCATTGCCTTTCCTTTACACACATTAACGTAACCTAACCTAACTTATACAAGACTTTTCATCCCGCGAACCCCCCCTCCTCACACGCCTAAGCCTTAACAGCCTGCCCCTGCCCCTGCACACCGCCAGCCAACCTCTTCTTGCTCACGAGCCTGAACCCGCCAACCAGCATAAACGCCGCCAAACTCCCCAGCACAACAGCCAGCGTCACAAACGCGCCAATCACGCCCCCAATCGCAGGCGAGATACCGCTTCCACCGCTCTGCTTGGCACTGCCGCTGCCGCTGCCGTTGGAGTTGGAATTGTTGCTCGCAAACGCCGCGCACGATCCCGTCGTGCTGCCGCACTTACCGCACCACTCCTCGGTCGTCTGCACCGCGAACTTGGCCAGCCCGTCGTGGAACGCATCGTACGACACGGCGAGCGCGCTGCCGCCGAACAGCGGGTACGCGACCGGCTCGCTGGCGTTGCTCGCCGTGCCGTTGTGGAACAGGAAGCGCACCTGCAGATCCTGGGTGGTGGGGAACGCGCCGCTGATGTCGGCGGTGGTGAAGAGCTCGAATGTCATGCTGCTTGCGTAGTCGACTACGCCGGTGAAGTCGGTGCTGTTGGCTACGAGGTCTGCGAGCCCGAAGAAGGAGAGGAAGGTTGCGTAGGCGCCGAATTGGATGCCGAACTTTTTGGCGCCCTGGGACGTGATGGTGCCGTTGAAGTAGGTGAGGATTTCGCCCGCGAGCTGCATTCCGGCGATTGCGCGGGTGTCGTCTGAGGCGTTGTAGGCGAGGCCATACTCATGGGCGTTGGCGAGGGTGAGGAGTTGGTGGAGGGTTGAGTTGTCGAGGGCGGAAGAGTTGGGGATGCTAGAGTTGTGGATTTCCGCGACGTTAATAATATCGTAGACTATGTTTTATTAGATTTCTGTGTAGTGTTTTGAGGAAAAGGCTGTACGTACCGACGTAGGCGTTCTTGTAATTCACCTGATCGTCACTGATGACATGGTTGATGGATGGCACAATGGTTGAGTAGAAATCCTTGGTGCCGGCGGCAAGGTCCTTGTACTCCTTGCTGTCAAAGTACGAGTTCGAGCTCGACTTTGCGTTTTGGCAACTTGAAGCATCCTGCAACCAGCCTGAATCTTCCGAGCCGGAGCCAGTTTGAACAGTGTTGATGGGAATCAATTGATATCCGTCCATGGGTGCTTGGACATTCTGGCCATTGGCGAGTGTCTGGACTGTCTGGACAGGAGGATAGAGACCCTGAAGGAAACCCATGGCAGAGTTCTGCAACACATTGTCCACAGGGGCAGTGACTGCAAGTTGGGAGAGCTTGACGGTGTCCTCGTTGATGCCACGGATCTTGGAGTCTCCAGTGAGGTAGCGGGAGCGAAAGTATTGTCCAGAGGTGTACACCTGTTCATATCCCAAAGCAGTCAGGTTGGTCGGAGCCAAAGCCTTGGGGGTCCGGTCACCGTGACGATGGAAGATGTATGCTCCGAGGATAGTCTCGGCGGCGTCGACACCAGCAAGCATCGCCAAGGCGTAAAGTGGAGTAGTCTTCATAATGGGCGACAGGAACACACTTAGGATCCAACAAATGAATTTGAGGTACCAATTGACAATCAGCTGTTGGGCAAATCGCACGAGGAGCGATCAGACTGCAGGCCAAGTAGTAGGTACGGCATGCCTGGGAACTTATACACTGCTAAGGCGCGCCGAGGCGATAGCGAAAGCTTCTCGGAGCTTGTCGATAGCGCGGGCGCCCAATGGCGATGCTGACTACAACGACCAGAGCGGGGACACTACCCTGCATGCATATGGGAGCTTGATCATATGTCGTCCCACGCGAACCATAATTGAGTCATTTCTACCCTTTTAGCATTCGAAAGACTTTCTCTCAGTCTTCATCGGACTCCTTGGAGCATCCTTGGACCGACAATTATGTGAAAATCAACACACAAGAGAAATCTAAAGACTCAGGAGTGCAATCTCAATCGCATTTTCCGCTGATCGGGATTCATTGGCAAAGGTGGGGGGACGGCCTAGCCTGCAAGCCTTTTGACAAACCTTGCCGCTTGCAGTTCCGGCAGCCGAGCAAGAGTCCATCGGTGGCTCCATCAGGTATCTGAGTGGTCTGCAAGTACTCCGTGGCGATGAATAACCATGACCACTTATCAATCAATCATCGTCGCCGTACAGAATCTCACAAACCCCGCCCATAGGTACATCCATGACTGCGTCCGTGCCCGTGCTCCACAGCGCCTTCCAATCAACCGCATCGTCGTCTGCAAATCGATAAGCCGAGAAGGAATGGCGCCTGTCCGCAATGTTGCTGATGCCTTTGTCCTTGTCCCGCTCATGCAGCTTGTCTGTCACTAGGACAGGGTCGCGAACAATCTCGCCTGTTTCTGCATCAATGACAGCAACCTGTGCGCACTCGTCCACCACATTCTCGATGCTGTTCAGTGGCAGCGTCAGGTATTTGGTGTTGTAGCTCGCGAGTGCTACATAGATGTATATGACCAGTGCGACAAGCCAGCACGGCACGGCGAGCGCCCACCATCGATTGGGATAGTAGTGTATGCCCATCTGGTGAAGCATTGGCGCGGGCACATATGCCCAGAGTATGTACATGAGGAATGCGGCAGAGCTGCCCATGTATACCGCGAAGCCATAGTACTCGTACGTGGGAACCTTCGGCGCGGCCCGAGGGACTGTCGGCGCATGCCGGGCAGTGTTGGCGAGGTTGGTCGAGCTGGAGGCCAGCTTGCTTGTGCTATAGACGCTGTCTTTGGATCTTGTTGGCAATTCTATGTCTGAAGAGTCTGGTGTCGCGGCGCGCGATGGTGCGGCGCTGAAGGTTGGACGAAGCAGCGATTTCAGGGAAGGCGAAGGCGGGAGCGGTGTTGGTGGTCTGTTGTAGAAGGGAGGGAACAAGGTCGATGCTGTGTGTCGAGGAAGCTGGCTCTGCGATCGAGACGTCTGCAGTCTCCGTGTTGTTGGTGTCACCTTCTCCTCCGCTTCGCTCTCGCTTTCAGATTGTTCTGACGAGAGGTAATCTGCGCCCACATCATTCCTTTCTCGTATCGAAGCAGGCACTGAGGAAGGTCGGTTTAAAGGCGGAGGGCGGGCACTTGCTACCGTGCGCAATTGTGAGGAAATGGGCCGGCTGGGCGCGATACCATGATTGCTTGAGTCGAGTGCTGGCAGCGCGGGCGACCAAGGCGTAGGTTGCGATGGAGAGTCTGTAGAATCGTTTCTTCCTCTGCTCTTGGGGGGCATGGTGGACGTGTGGAGTCTGGGGGGAGTTGAGCCGCATGCACTATGCGCGTGCTTTCGTCTCTGAATGACGCGATTTCACCGTGGCTGTACAACTGAACAGGTGTTCGCGCTAATTACCACCGAGGCTAAACTCCTACTCTACCACTTTGTACGTGAACAGTTATCCAACAGCAATCAAGGATCTCATTGGTTAGACATGCTTGAATCCGTGGCTTTTGTGATTCAATCTATGGACATATTCACAATTTTATCAATTACAACTTGGCCGCCTCTGCACTTGTCCTGTTGAGGTACAAGGGATCCTTGGGCTCAATTCCGTACTTCCTGCACAGCTCCTCACCCTTTGCCTTCTGTGCCTCAATTCTGCTCTTGTGCGCAGGTCCCTTCTTGTTCTCGTTCCTGCCGAGTTGCAACAAGTGGACCTCATCGGGGCCATCGACAATGCGCATTGTCCTGCCAGAGGCATACATCTGTGCCAATGGCGTGTCCTGGCTGACACCACCACCACCGTACGCCTGAATGGCCCAGTCGATGACCTTGAGGTTGATCTCAGGGACGAGAACCTTGACCTCGGCAATCTCCTTGAGCGCACCTTTGGCGTTGGTCTCATCAATCTTGATGGCGGCATTGAGAACGGCAAGACGGCCAGCGTCAATCTCAATACGAGCACGAGCAACACGCTCAAGCATAATGCCGTGCTTGTTGAGAAGCTCGCCGAACGGCTTCTTGCTCTCGTCGTTCATACGGGCCAAGAACCACTCCAACGCCTTCTCTGCAGAGCCGATACTCCTCATGGCGTGATGGATGCGGCCAGGGCCAAGACGACCCTGAATGATCTCAAAGCCACGCCCTTCACCCAGAACCATGTTGCTAGCAGGGACGCGGACGTTGTCAAAAGTAACGTGACCGTGTCCGTGAGGAGCATCGTCGTAGCCAAAGACTGAAAGCATGCGGTGGATGGTGACACCGGGAGTATCGTTGGAGACGAGAATAACAGACTGCTGCTTATACTTGTCGCTATTGTTGGGATCTGTCTTGCCCAATACGATGAAGATCTTGCAGCGAGGGTCACCGATACCTGACGACCACCATTTCTGGCCATTCAGGACATATGAATCACCATCGCGCTTGATGGTCATCTCGATGTTGGTAGCATCGCTAGATGCGACCTGGGGCTCCGTCATCAAGAAGGCAGATCGGATCTCGCCATTAAGAAGCGGGTCGAGCCACTTCCTCTTCTGTGCCTCGCTGCCGTACTTGGCAAGGACCTCCATGTTGCCGGTATCCGGAGCAGCGCAGTTGACAGCCTGTAATGTGTAAGAATTGAGCCATCGACAAGTCTGTATTCCGGCTTACCTCAGATGCCGTCCTGCTCTTGCCCAAATACTCGGCCATGAGACCATACTCGAGATTGCTGAATCCAGCGCCCTCCTTGAAATGTGCCTTGGGCAGGAACATGTTCCAGAGACCCAACTCCCGAGCCCTCTTCTTCAAGTCCTCGATGATGGATGGGTGCGAGGAGAAGCGCTCTACGGTGGTGTCACCAATTTGGCGGACATAGACGGCGTCGGCGGGAATGCATTCTTCTTCGACAAACTTCTCTACCTATTCGAGTATCAGTAGCTGCTCCAATGGACAAGTCGGGCTAACTGACAATGTCCAGCGTCTTCGCTGCCCTCTCGCTGACAAATGGCCGCGCGATGACGGGAATACGTTGTGAAGCCGTGATATGCCCATTGTGGCTGTTGGTGAGGAGGTCGAAGGCGCGCTCGTAAGGTACAGACATGATGTCGTCTAATGTGCAGAGAAACTTGGGGTATGAACAACAAGCTAATCTCGAGGAATTCTGGGGTAATTGAAAGAAAGATGCGGGTGCGACTCGCACAGGGCGAGGTTATGGGGCTTCGGCCATTGCTCGAGCTAGCTCTCCCCGCAAAGCATCTCCAGGGCATTTTGCCGAGGTTCGCGGATTTCGTCCACTTAAAACCATCGAGACCTTGGCGGCGATGAGCCGATTATCTGAGCATCTCATTCCACCGTAAGATACATGCCCCGATTGTCTGATGAGTCCAGCGTGGACATGGTAATCTGCCGAGGAACTTGACGTGTTTGACTAGCGCCATTCCTTTGCAGACATGCTTTGCCGTGGGCTCAACGGAATTCAACTCCCGCATCATTGGCCGTCCTCATTTTCATCCGCAGATGGAGTCTAAATATATCTGAGCCTAGCTCTCATCTCTCCTCTCTCTTGAAGAGCAACTTTTGCAGTGCACCTCGGTTTGTGTACCGAAGACACTAGGAATGACTCAGCCTCCCGACTCTAAGTCAAATTGGGTGCCTCAAAGGAATAAGAGGTTTGACAGTAATATCGGAAATCACATTCGATGTCTACTTGCTCTGGCAATAATGTTGTAATCATATCGATTTGTAGATTGTACTCCTTCGGATTTGCCAAGACCTTCGCTTGGCTCTCCATCTCACTGTGCACCAACTGCTACCAACTCCTCCTAGCTCAACCATCAACTTCAAAGTGATTTCCTACGGACATCTAAAATGATCTCCAGCATGAGTCCCGCATCCAGAATACCCCTGTGCCCAGGCTTGCCCCGCGAGCTCATCGACCATATCATCACCGATCTAATCCATCTCTATGATGACCAGCCCACCTACCAATGGATCCGGCTTCGCTACATCACCCGATATCACAAAGATTATATGGAGTCATACTTTTTGCGGTTTTGGATCCCCAAACTGACCTTCACCGTTTCTGAGGACTGGCGGTCCATAAGATACACCGCTCGGAGAATAAAAGACAGACCAATGTCCGATATCATACGCCTAAAGCCGCGTGATGGATGGGAAAATATTTCACAATCGTTGATGGACTGGGAGGATATCATAATGCAAACAACTTATCCTGTTGGGGATGAAAGGATGAGGCAAAAGAGGTTGATCATCCGACTGGGTCAAGGCTATCTTCACAAAGGATATACAGAGGGAGGCCTCTTTAGCGACATCGTTGTCCCTGAGCTTAATATCGACCCAAGTGGTAGTGGAGACATTCTTTTCAGCTGGAAGTTGTTATTCACGGCATTGTTCCGAGAAGAGATGCTGATGGAAAAGTTTCGAGCCAAGAAGCTCAGCGGATTTCTACCAACATTACGCGTCACGAAACCAGAAAAAAGACATTCTGCTATCCACAAGTTTCTGCAGGAACATTGTCAGAGCCAACAGAGGCAGCTACTCACATATTTCCGAGACCACATTGCTTCCCCCGACCATGGGCCTTTTTCTCTCAGCCCGTATCTCAACCTATCCGACACCGATCCTGATTTCTCTTCGTTACGCACATATCGAGGAGTTCTAAGTATCGTCTATCACGAGGAAAGCATGATTTTCCATGTGCCAGATTGGGAGACCTGGGATGTGAGAGAAATTGCGAGACTGCGAGTAGACGAGGAGGAAAAGCGAGAAAATCTATTTCCGTGTGAGGAAGGCATTGTCCCGAGTGTGGCCTATCTTTCTATTCCTGAGCGATGGGAATTCATGTTAGGGAATAAAACTATTGGAGAAGACACTCTCAGAGACTATCTCACTAAAGGGGTTTGGGTGGATATTTGACGATGTGATCAAGAGGAAGGACCACGCTCGCTGGCCACCACAAGACCAATTTGGCTCGCTTCTTTGGTTTTGGGACAACACAAAAACATATCAGCCCATGAAAGATGGTGGCAAGGGGCTTGAAAGTATTGGTGTCAAAGTCTCCCCTGCATACGCCGTGGCTTAATCCAGATCATGGCACCTGAATCCCGTGGACACTGCAAGCGAATATCGCTTGGCAAGGAGAAGTGGAAAGTCTTGGATCCCGAACTCCATCTCTTGGCTAGCTTGATGGTCTCAAGCTTCACTCCAAGGCCGTTATGGACACATTGATCGGTGTGTCGACGTTGATCGTCCAATCTTGCTTGGACTAGTCAGGGCGATCAGCTTGCTGTCATTCTTGCACTTAACGATCAACGTGATCTGCTTGATGGAATGAATTGACTAAAGGTCGCAAGTTGCACAGTCCAACCATTTTTCTACACCGGACGGACGACAGTCTTTCCGGTAAGCTTTGACCGCTCGACTTTCCTCCTTCGCGGCAGCGGGGAGGATTGCGATCGTTGTACTACCACAAACAGATCGGACCGATCCTTCGATTTTGTGCTTCCTACAAACTCCGTGTCCACACATGAGGCCATTCAAAACCCCTACACGGCATACCAGTCCCACACTATGAGCAAGGGCAGGCGCAGAAACGAGAGTTCGAGGCCAAATTTAGTCTTGAACCCCTTTACTATACCCCAATCATGCATGCACGCTTCTTCGGCACGTCCGCGTACCTGGTTCCACTGAGCTCCCCGCAGCAAAATATGCCAAGCATCCCGGGTGCAAGCTGAAGGGAGGCGCCTCCATGCATGTGCGGAACAATCCTCCGCCTTTTAGTGCGCCAAGATGGAGGACTTTACTCGTTGGCTGACGAACCCGGCTTTTACAATGATATGATTGGCGACTTCGTTGAAGGAGGGTGCAGAGCCTCGGAATATTGAGCTGCAATGTACATGCAATGCGCGATGAATACGGCCTGGTGGCGCTATCAAGCCGACCAGAAGGAGGGTTACATAGCATGGCATTCCAACAACGGAGGTCGACTTTTCTTCAAGTCGCCTGACACACTTTAATCTCTCTGTTTACCCTTCTACTGGGAAAAACTTAATTGACATCTACTTGAGCCAGGTGGTATGCAGGTGAGGCACCTTTGAATTCTGTACGAAATGTTTATATCATCATTCTACCTACATACTACTAGTTCAAGCTGAAGTAAACTGAGAGGTGCACGTGAAGAGGCTCAATAATGGGCTTAAATTGTAAGGATCACGTAGAACGAAGTAGACGGGGATTGGTTGCGGGGTTAAGTCTAGTCTAGTCTATGTTTCAGTGAACGAACGGTTCTAGCCTCAAGCACTGACTATTTCCTTCGCATTTCGTTCAAAAGGAGATTCATGAGGCTGTCGAATTTTGAACTCTAACCCGATGAGGATGGTGCGCAGGACCTCGTGGCCAAAGAGTAATGCAGAGTGAAAGCCGAAAGCGCACTAAAAGAAGCCTCTCGGTAGCGGGCCGTCCCAATTAATCCCCACTAGCAGCAAGCCTCATCCAGTTTGCGGGGTCGTCAAAACTTGGAGAAGACCTTTGGACCTGATGCGAATGTGTGCTTATATGGTCTTGAATGTGGTTCATGACTTCATGTACTTGCTTTTCGTCACTGTTATCGTAATGGATACACACGTTTGTCGTGCAACAATAACTGCTGACTTCCCTTATATTTTGAGTCGACCACCCTCAACGTTCCCCTGCATGCAACTGAGTCATTTGGGAAGCAACATTTTCCCATGCAAGCACCTTTACCAATCTCAACGCAAGCTTAAGCTTAAGCCGCCGCCAAGCACGAATAGGCACAACCAAGGCCTCGCAGTTCGTCCGTGATCCTGTTCTCTGAAGTCACAAAAGGGCATCCAATGCACTAATGCCGGTGCCTGCGCCTCGCTGCACCTACCTGAGAAGTGATAGGAACGCCGGAATCTTGAGCCCAGCACACCACCATGTGGTGAATCCAAGAAACGCGCAATGCTCAAAGATTAGCTTCAATACATCGAACTCGTCATGCGCACAATACTTTTGCTTCCTTGGCGCTGTATGTGTTCAAAAGCAACCCAACAACGACCAGCATATGAACACTGGCAGAGTACATGACGAACCCATGTCGACATATCAATTGATCCTGTGCCCCTTCCAACATCTCTACTGATATTTTGAACTGCTCATCTCGCTTATTGTTTCGCAGTCTCCCACACACTTGACGTGGCGTTGACGTTAGCACCGGTCCATCTTCACACCGAAAGGCGCCATGCAACGCCGTCAATAGAACAGAAAAACTGAAGTCCGTATCAAGTATGAGCGGATGCAAGAGCGGAGGACTAAGACCAGAACCCTCAGGCCTCATGAGTCTGGTGACGAAGGCGATAGACATCTCTAAGATATATAAACCTCCGAAGCCTCGTGGAAGGGAGAGCTTCATCCGCATACTCACTGAAGCTTTTAGCTACTCCACTCCTTACTTCACACTCTTTATTATATAGTTACCAACATGGTGTCTCTCCTTACTCGAGCAACGCTCGCACTATCTTTAACGTCGCTCTGTCGTGCGCAGGCGGCAAAGGTTCCCCAGGATCGATTCGCAAGTGAAATCCCCAAGGAAGAAGCTTCAGCTCTGGCCGCAATTGTGGAAGACCAGCCTCCACCTCCTAGTGCCCAAAGAGGCGGCGGGAGCACTACTCCTAACTATTCGTTGTACTCGGTTGCACTTCCTATTCCTCCTGTTGCGCAGGTCAAGCAGTAAGTGTTCAAAGAGTGACATTTCAAGTATCTGACGGACTGAATTCAGGAAAATTGTTAACCCAATCACTGGCAAGGAGATCTGGTACTATGAGCTTGAGATCAAGCCATTCACTCAACAGGTCTTTCCCAACCTTCAACCTGCCCGCCTCGTTGGCTACAACGGTAGCTCCCCCGGCCCGACCATCATCGTGCCTCGTGGCACTGAAAGCGTGGTGCGATTCTTGAACAACGGAGATCGTGAGAACTCTGTTCATCTTCACGGCTCGCCATCCCGTGCACCATTCGATGGCTGGGCGGAGGACTTGACTTTCCCAGGAGAATACAAGGACTATTATTACCCCAATGGCCAGTCCGCTCGTTTCTTGTGGTACCATGACCATGCCATGCACTTTGTATGTGCCCCTACCTCTCTTTATTTTCATCATGCTGACTTCATCAGACTGCTGAAAACGCACATTTTGGACAAGCAGGAGCGTATCTCATCACTGATCCGGCTGAAGATGCTCTGGGTCTTCCATCGGGCTACGGCCAGTTTGATATCCCCCTCGTTCTTGGATCCAAGTATTACAACAGTGACGGCACTCTCAAAACCAGCTTAGGCGAAGAAGACAGCTTGTGGGGCGATGTCATTCATGTCAATGGACAGCCATGGCCATTTTTTAACGTCCAGCCACGAAAGTACCGCTTCCGCATTCTCAACGCCGCTGTTTCTCGCAACTTCGATCTTTTCTTTGTCAAGTCGACTGCTACTAGCACCAAGCTCCCATTCAAGGTCATTGCATCCGATGCTGGCTTGCTTTCAGCCCCAGTCCAAGTCCAACATGTTATCACAGCTGTAGCTGAACGTTGGGAGATTGTGTTTGACTTCTCAGCATACGCCGGCCAGACCATTCTCTTGAGGAACAATCAAGACGCCGGAGGTATTGGCACAGACGACGAGTACGACAACACCGACAAGGTCATGAAGTTCGTAGTATCTGCACAGCCAGTAACCGACACCTCGACTGTGCCCGCAACTCTGCGAACCGTACCCTTCCCTCCCGCCTCCACCGGCATCGACCACCAATTCCGATTCCACCGCTCAAACGGCCAATGGCAAATCAACGACGTCGGCTTCGCCGATGCCGCAAACCGCATCCTCGCCAACGTGCCCCGCGGCAAAGTCGAGATCTGGAAGCTCCAGAACAAGAGCGGCGGGTGGACGCACCCCATCCACGTCCACCTTGTCGACTTCCGCATCCTGCAGCGCACCGGCCGCGGCGTCGAGGCCTACGAGTCCGCGGGCCTCAAGGACGTCGTCTGGCTCGGCAAGAACGAAGAGGTTCTAGTAGAGGCTCACTACGCGCCATGGAACGGCGTCTACATGTTCCACTGCCACAATCTCATCCACGAGGACCACGACATGATGGCTGCGTTCAACGTCACGCAGCTCCAGGAACTGGGATACAACGAGGCGACTGATTTCTCGGATCCCATGGATCCGCGCTGGCGAGCGGTGGGTTTCAACCAGGTGGATTTCACGGGCAGGAATGGCCCTTTCACGTCCCAGGCTATTTCGTCCCGCGTGTCGCAGCTTGCGCTCCAGCAGCCGTATTCCGAGCAGGCGGCGGTTGAGGCCGCGCTCAATGCGGCCTGGGCAGATGGAACTGCCCAGAAGCGCGATGTGAGCATCGAAGGGCCTATTTCGCGTGTTCGTCGCTTCGTTGTTTGAAGGTTGATGCAATAGTTTATCTCGGTGGGACAGACGTAACTATGGTTGTTTTCAGATGTTGCGTTTTGGTGTACATATCTTGGCTTTTGCACATTCACTTCTACTTCTCTTTGCGTTTGAAATTATTTTTGCCACGCGTCGATGATTAGGACATACACGTCAGGACAGCATTGTTTCATTTGTTTTGAGACAGGAGTAAGAAATACAAGCACATTATTCCTTACCTGGATATCATAGTGAGTTAGTGATGGCCGAGTAGCAAATGCCCAAGGAATGATTTCAGGAACCTGAGACCGGACCTCAGTTCGTCAATCTGAAGCTGTTTTCAATCTATGCTGTGATGGTTGTCTCATCTGACGTGCTCAGTTTGTTTTGAAACACCTTTGTCCGACATGCAGACCGCGTGGCTCCGTCTCACAAGATATCGGAGTCGGAATGCAGAGAGACCGACACCGTAGTAGTTTCTTGGGTCTTTTCTGTTATGGCCCTGATTTTGCTGATCTTATTAACAAGCAAGAACTAGAGGGTTCGGACGTGGGGCTAACAAAACCTTAGCCGGGAATAGTGCCTACCCCGAGTACAAGGCTTCAAAATTCAGACCACAAGAACCCCTCTTTACCGCCAAGTCGTTCCGCCCGATGCAGTGCTCACGTTGACTACGTAGGCTACAATCAAATTCGATCATGCCGAGGACGGAGAGTTCCTAGGTCACGCTTCTTTTCGACCTAGCGGGTCGACACAGCCTCAACGGGGCACGTAACATCCATGCACGTCTCGACGAAATGCTTGGAGCGTACAGCAATGTGTATCGTTGTGTTGCTGTAACTTGCAACGTATGGGGTCTTGATAATGGTGAAAATACACCTCCAAGTCGATTTCTAATAAAGTAGTACGCCGCGAGTACGTTGTGGTAGCATTCACCGTTCCAGCAAGTGCCAAGGTCAAGCTTTGTAAATACCCCTGAAGCGAAGGATCACTAGTTCTGCACCGGCTCCGCTTAGGCGGCCAGCACGAATCACAGAACCGTCCGTTCCTATCAACAATAAACATGCGCTTACAGAGTACCTTGTTTTACGCCCTGCAAACGCGCTCGTTTATCAAAATCCTCTTCCTCGTTCTTCTCGCATCCCTCCATTGTACTCGGTGTACAACGACACATTTCCCACTTTGCATAGCCCCAACATCGCAAGCTAGAGATCGTGTGGCTTCCAGATCGTAGTTAAGATGGAAGCCTGAGGGCATTGGAAATGCAGAAGAAAAATAAGGAGGAGATATGGACCACCACGGAGGAGGTGACGCCTCTGCCCCCATATTCAGGACCTACAGTGGAGGATGAGAAAAGGGAGGAGAGCAAGAAAAAGAGTTGGATGCCGAAATGGCTCTTAAGATGGACATCGAGAATAGCGTCGACATCAACATACCAGGCCTCTAAACGACACACACAACCCGTTATGAGCTGGATATACATATTCATCATCACTCCCATCTGGACGGATCTCAAGTGCTTGAAACCGAGACGCGTTCCTCGTAAACAAATTTTCGCCCTCTTGCTCGTTCTCACCTGCGGCGTGCTCCCTATGGGTCTTCTAGGATACTACACGCCACCGCGACTGTACGCTCTCGGCAGTGCCCCATTCGGAGGCATCTTCGAGAGCAAGCTGATGAGTTGCGGCGACACTTTCGGGTCTCAACCGCAGAATGCCACTATCTCCGGGATCGAGAGCTTATTTGTCCTCGACAAGACATATGGCAGCTTCACCTTTTCCCAGGTCAAGACGATCGATGTCGCTTGGGACATTCTGGTTGCAAGAGGCGTCCAGCTGGGAGCGTGGTGGGTCAGCTACGTGGTTTTCAGTGACGCGCTTCTCCGCTTGATCGAGCGCCATCCAGCATCCTTCCGCATTTTCATGCGCATCGCGCTCGAAGGCCCGAACTTTCTGTCCGTGTGGACATTGACCAAAGAAATCTGGGCTGCGAAGAGCAAGCGCACCAGAGCACTCTTCGTATACATGTTTCTGGCAACATCGTATGTCCTCCTCGTGCCGTTGCTGCTGAGTGCAATGACGGGGTACGATTCGACGACAATGGCTTGGGTCGAACTTTCGGACAACAATAACATTGTTCCTGCTTCTGCGTTGATCCAGTCATGGACCATCTTTGGTTTATGGAACGAAACGTGGGAGGAGCCGAGATGCTTGGACTACGGCCTTTTTCTTGAATTTAACCAACTGAAATCTCGGCGGAACACCGCATGTGAGTCCGCGCCTAGAAGAGACCCAGGGCGATTGTTCCTAATGAAGTCTAGGCGACTGCCAACTCATGAATGGAACTATAGTCTCGGCCGCAACTAGTCCCTGGGAAGATCTCAAATGGGACACACCATGTAAGATAACCTGTCTGATCGGCTTGGCCTTCCACTCATGTCTCCAGGTATATACAGTTATCCAGGTGCAAATCAAACGATCGAGTTGTGGAACGACGGTAAAGCCACCACGACATACTGTACGTGCAACCCAACCCCCTGACTGTGAATGGCCCGCTAATCTCCCCTCAGGCAACGAGACGTTCCACACCGACATCGATGGCAAGAATTACGACGTCTCCTATCTCAATGGCACATGGGGCTCCTGCTACAACAACATCGGCTACCCCTCGGACGAACTCTACCGGCGCTCCCGCTGCCTCCCCGACACCGCCAACCCGGCGTACGAATGGGGCTTTTCCACCATGATGTCCGGCCTGTTTGTGTTCCTGCAGTTCGCATGGACAATCACCATGTACATTCTGTGGCAGGACGCGCAGTTCAACTCGTCGCTCGTGCAGAGCGGGTACGCCATGACGCCGCTGCGGGCCGCGTTTGCGCTGGCCAAGGCGGCGAAGCGCAGGACGGGCTTGGGCGAGAAGCAGTTGGTGCGTGCGGATACGAGGGAGTTGGAGCAGGAGCTGTATGGGAATCCGAGGGCGAGGGTCAAGGGGACGAAGGTCGAGTATGGGATTTTTGTGCAGGATGCTGAGGATGATGGTGATGATGAGGATGGGGATAAGGGGGTGAGGAGGAGATATAGGCGTTCGCGGCTTGAGCCGAGTTCGTCGGAGGAAACGTTGACTTGAGATCAAGGTTTAAAAATATACGTAAAGCAATAAATTAACAACATTGAAATCTTGCTCAGATTCACAAGACGAAATCATAATTCTGATATTCATGTGTGCGGATGAGAGTACCAATACAAAACGGCTGTAAGAAAGTGTCATAAGTAGGGTTTAGGGAATCGTTTCTTCCTGTTTTGAACGTTAACAAGACACCACACTCAGGTAACATTGGACTTACCACTTTCAAGTTCTCATAAACATTATCAGTCTCCAGGTCATGCGTCTCCTTCCTCGACCCATTCGACCATTTCTCCTCCCACTCATGCGCGCCATTGACACCATTCACAACCCCATCGGCCCCTTCACGCGACGCACCAACACGATCCTCAACACCACGAACCCCCACCCGACCCTCCGTTCCTAACCCCTCGCCCTTCTTCCCACCCGGCGCATCACCACTCCACAATCCCAGCCTACCGCCCGTCAGCCCGTGCAACGTATCGCCAACGCGAGTGCCAGGCTTGCCTGGCGCCTCACCGTCGTTGAAGCGGCGCAGAACGAGATAGCCTGCGAAGCTCCAGACGAAGATGACGGTCGCGGAGCAGCTAGCGAGGAAGACGGTGGGCACGACGAGGATCAGGGCGAGGCCGACGGCGATGAAGGTGAAGGCGAGGGCGGCGAGGATGCCGAGGAGGATGCAGGTTGTTAGGGAGACGAGGAGGGTGGTTGTGGCGAAGGCGAGGAAGACGAGGAGGGGGATGCCGGTGAGGACGATTTGAATAGCGAGGAATGCCTGATAACAGGTTAGATTTGTTGTGGGAGGATTGGGATGGTAGAGAAGGCCTACAGCGAGCTTTGGGTTCCTGTTGGCAAAGGCGTGGACGTTGTCGACTATTTCCTCGCGCTTTTTGGGAGGAAGCACGCGGTTGGTGGTTATCTGTATCTGGTTTCCTACTCTGCTTGTGGTGTGTTGGAGTTGGTTTCCTACATTGCCTACCACGCCCGAGGCAGTATGGAGGATGGCAGACATGATTGGGATCAAGACAATGGTATCAAACGCGAAGACAAGAAGCAATTAGAAGAGAGCTGATGATGCGCAAGTGTGGGAAATGCGACAATGGCAGAAACCGCATGGGTTGTTGTTGGATGGGATGTTTGCATGTGATGCGCCCATGATAGGCCAACAGCAAGAGGGACCAGTCTCCTGGTCGCTGTGAGGGAGGGGACGCGTCGAGGCGCGACGTCATGGCACCCTGGTCGACTCGGCTAACTGAGCCGTGCATCCTTCTCACCGCCCAATTCTGCCACCAGTCCTCGAACTTTTTCTACTTGCACCTCCAACAACGGCCTGTAGGCGCAACAACCTAGGACACAATGAGCGGAGAAAAGAGAAAGAGACATAGCGAGGGCAAGGAGAGGCCCAAGAAGAAGGCTGCCATTGTCCCGGAAGGCAACGTGGACGTCGAATTTCTGGAGAACAAGGAAGTCTTGGGCCCTCTGCTCGGTATGCGCATCCATTGTCGCAATGTCAAATTGGTGGCTAATATAAACGTAGCGGCCACCCCAGGACTGTCCTTTCCATCGCGCATGTCATTCAAGCCATACAAGCACACCAAAATCCTACCCTCAGGTGAAAGCACCGAGCTGCTGCTTCAATCATCAGACCATGCCCGACTCGACTACTTGGCCCAGGAAGAGCGCGACGGAAGCTCGGAGAGTCAGCTCAAGGACTACATTGGCGTATTCGATCCTGCGACAAACAAGCTGAAGATTGTGCCTGTCAGAAGAGTGGTTGTGCGGAGCAGTCTGCGAAGCGAGACGGAAGAGCTGAGGGAGGAGCAGGCGGCATTGGAGGCGCGACAGAGCACAATGTCAGCGAAGAGATATGCACTTGCTGCCGAATTCGGATCCAAGAAGTCGAGAAAGGCCCTGGAAGAACGCACACTCAACGCCATCCGCAGCGGCAATGCAGAAGACCCGACCGCAATCAGGAATGTGGCCGTGGCCGAGAATGTGCTCCAGAATATGGCTGGTTCTCTTGGAGCCATGCCCACCAAGGACGAACTTGCAGCCGCAGTAGACAGCTCAAAACCTCGACCAACGCCCAACCTGGCCGCCGAATACCCCGGTGACGTCTATACGACCGACACCGTCATCGGAAGTGAGCTCATGACCATGCTTGATGTCAAAGACTGGGTTATGGCAGCAGCAGCTGGCGAGGGTGTCAGCGTCAGCAGCAAGTTTGTCGCTAAGCGCATCTCCAAGCTTGCTCAGAACAAGCAAATCCAGAAGCTAAAGGCTTTGCGCTTCATCCTGTTGTGCATCGACTTCCATGCTGCATTGTTTGGAGGTGGCGGAACTAAGCCGAAGAAAATCCCGGTTAAGGGTAAGCTCGAGGCTCATATGGGCGAACATGTCCCGGCTGGATGTGTTGCAGCGATACGAAGGAAATTTGCACCAGAAAGGTATGGTTTTTGAGAAATGCAACCTCAAGCATCAGCTGATTGGAATAGCGGAAACGACATGCCGCGTTGGAATATCGACAACCTCTTGACACATGTCGCAGCAGCAGCACTCATTGTCGAAGACCATGAATTGGACGTTAATGACCTACGCGAAGACCTAAAGCTTGAGAACAAGGCGTAAGTTTGCCTTTCCCCTTCACTGTTGATTCAAACACACTGACCTTTCCAGCATCAAGCAATATTTCATGGAACTCGGCTGCAAAGTCGTACCACCCAATCAAACAGATCTCACAAAGTACAAGTTGACCAAGAACGAGAGCGTGAACCACCACATTGCAAAGCTCAAGTTGCCGCTCTCGTTTCCCAAGGTCGGTGGTCCGCGAAAGTCGAGAAGGTGAAGGGGTTAGGTTTTGAGGGAGTTTGGAATAACTCGCAACATCACGGGATAGCCTTTTTTTTAGCGATTCATCATACCCAAGCACTTCTTACTTCTATACGAATGTCTGTGATCATGTGAAGACTGCAGTTATTGAGATGATGTCGTGGTTGATAGCATATCGAGTGAGCCTAAGTGGCTAGTGCAAGCCAGCTTTCACTGCAGTGTAGTCTGGTATCTAACAATTCCCGCGCAACAAGATTTACCAGATCCGCTCGTAATTCACACTGGACAGTTGGACTAGGAACTGCAGAAGCTGTCATTGATAGAATACTCCATCATGTCGCAACTGATGCCGCGACCCCTTCATCATGGCATCGCGACTAACGACTAACTGTGATGCAGAAGAACCAGCGCCCACAATGAACACATTGGAGGCCTATATGTATACTCTCTCCTTAGATACATTTTGTCCCTAAACCCAGTGTCTCTATCTCGTTTTCCAAACACCCAAACCCCAAGTCTCGCCGCATAAAATGGTCAAGTCCACCGAAGAGAGTAGAGCACGACCGCCGCAGCGGATAAGCTGGGTCAGCAGAAAGGCACGAATACTATTCCAACGGAGGACCCGTCTGTTCTTTCGTCTGCGGGCGCGGTTGGGAGGCAATGTACGTTGTGAGTCTACCTACTGTACCGGGTAAATACTAGGGTTCGACAGCGTGTTAGTGTAGTGTGGCAATAGTTCCTTGTCCTATCTGCTGTTAAATCTTGTCGGGTGCTAATATGGTACGGTGCATGTAACGTAGTTTAATGAATTGTGTTTTTTAAGGTGTAACACGTGTTGTGTGTATAATGTGTTTTGAGTGTTGAGTTGTTTTGTTGATAGGACGTGACATGCCATGAAAAATCGTGTCGCTTGAAAATCCATGTCACATTGGACGGAACATGTCAAAACGCAAACACTATGTCAATAACATCACGTGAATACACCAGATTTACCATATCGCAAGGATAATAGTTTGCTTTGAAGCTTAGTGTGAATATGGTTTTTATGCATCAAAACATCTTTTTACATATCCACATGTTGCAAGGATCACAGTGATGGTCATCATATAGTATTCCATGCGTGCCATTCCTACTTGCATCTCCTAGCTAATGATATCTCCCTGCAGCATGTAATGCTCCCCCATACTGATCGCAGTCACTTGCCTGACAGCGAGATTGGCTGCGCGTTTGTCACTCCATGGTCCTTCGATCCGTCGCTGAAACTCATGTGCGCGTCCTCTGCTTCTTCCTCTAGCTCATCCCGGTCTTCAATCCTTACAGCCGTAACCCTGGCCGCGATTGGCCCCGTAGCAACCGCAGCAGCCTCAGCATCCGGTCGCCAACTCGCCGGCGAACTTGATGGCAACCCTGGGACGCCCAACCTCGAAATCTCTATCAGTTGATTCAGCACCAGGAATTCAAGCTCCAGTTTCACACAGTAGATGAAGGAGTTTATCATGCCCTTCAACTGTGATAGACCGAGCAGATCGATTGTGATGATCGCTGCATCAAGGAATACCACAATTGCTTGAATGGTGAGAAGCAGGAAAAGAGCCCCGCGGACCTTGGCGCGAGTACGTGGCGAGTTTAGATGCGAAAAATCGCGTAGGTAGACATACGCGGCGTATATGTATATGGAGGAGATGATGATTTCCTGGCTGTTGAAGAAGCAGATCTGGATGTACTCGCACACCTGATTCACATCCCGGACTCTCCGATATAGCGGTGTTGGCGGCGACGGTCCACGCTGGTGCCACATGATCATAGCAAAGACGCTCAGGATCGTGTGCCACACGACACCGTTGAACACAATCATGAACAGCAGATATCTCTTCACGCGTTCGTTGCCGAAGATCAGACCAAGACGGCTCCACAGCACGAGCGCAAACCCAGACACCATGCAAATCCAGCCGAGTTGCGAGAGCGGGCCATACACCCACCACGGGATCGAGCGGCCGTAGTAGCCCATGATGTACGCTTGGGAGCGCAGCGAAAGGCCCCAGGACGAGGCGAGCGTGGCGCGGAAGTAGAGGCTTCGTTTGTCCCGGATGGTGGCGAACATGCGGAACGTGAGCGGGACTGCTGACCAGATTGCTACGCAGTTGAAGGAGAGAAGGATACTGTATAGTTAGTTAGTGGATTAATTTGTGATAGTGATTCGAGAACAGAAATCTGGCTACCACTTACATGGTC
This sequence comes from Pyrenochaeta sp. DS3sAY3a, assembly GCA_001644535.1. Classification (NCBI taxonomy): domain Eukaryota; kingdom Fungi; phylum Ascomycota; class Dothideomycetes; order Pleosporales; family Cucurbitariaceae; genus Pyrenochaeta; species Pyrenochaeta sp. DS3sAY3a. Next base: position 85,996 of record KV441643.1, on the reverse strand, counting down.
GCGATCTGAGTCCCCCACCTGACGTCGGAGAACAACATGGTGTAATGGCCAACGTATATTCCTGGAAGTTGGAAAAGAATGTTTACAACTTGCCCTGCCGCTTGGAGCCCTTGGATTGTGGGTTTCTGCTCTAGAAACACGCTTGGATGAGCTGGATTGTCTTTAAGACATCTCTTATCCTCGACCACAAGTTATATCGCTATCTGTGCCATCTATTTTTGTTCCTTTCCCACATAACCTGTGATGATTGATCAATGCTAATCGCATGCAGGACACACGGAACCTCCCGTAAAAGATTTAGTTGTAAACAGAATAGGGAGTGGCAGGACATTTTGCTTGACGACTTCTGGAGCATGAACAAGAAATTTGTCCGTGGGGTGCAGCGACAGCGCAGCCTTGCCCCAGTTTTAGGCATGCTTAGTTATCCTATCTCCTGGCGATCACTTAAACCCACAAAGTACTATTCTAATCTTGATTTACATTGTGGCTTTAGCGAGAGCAATAAGTAAGCACCTTGGGCCGTGGCTAAGCACAATAACCTCTACTTTAGAATGTACGTAGACTTGACACGACTTAGTCTTTAGCAATCTTTGGCTAGCAGGGAATGGTCGCCTACGACGCCAGAGTTTAGCCATTCCATTTGGCAGCTATTCTAGTAACAAGTAAAAGCTAGGGAAAGCCGTTGTAAAACTTCGGCACCAATAAAAGAAGAAAAGTAATCGTTGTGTCAAAGAGAGAAGACCTTCTTATTAGATTTACGATACAAATACCCATGTAACATTGCTCAAGGTAAGTTCTTTCTCGTTCTTATTATCTATACCCTCTGCATCTCCTCATGCACGTCAAGTATACTTGTTATTTACTGCGTAAGAGAACTAAACTCTGTTGTAGAGGTGCGCTAATACGCTCTTGCGCTCAAGATAGAGGTATAATGAGAATAGGAGTACTTCACAACTGGAATCTGGATTTAATAAGAGAGGGTTGTTTACGAAAGGGCAAGGAAGATGGGACTTCAAGCAAACAGGGACCATCACCACATAGATGATGCGATTTCTTAACGTCTGCTATCTCGTGAACATCATTGCTAAATCAATGAACAGCATCGTAACTGCTTTCGCATTCACTGCCATAGCACTGTGTCCAATTTCGCAAAAGATGCAACACTGCCCTCAACCACACTCAGCACACGCTCAACAGCACGTTGATCCATTCATGAAACCGGTCACCACATACGCCGCCCGTAAGAATACGTAGGATTCGAGACACCCATGGTTGCGCTGTCCCTGATGATGGATTTCTTTCCTGCCGAACAACTATCTGGTCATATATACAAAAGAAGCCACGGTGCCGCGCAACACAGCCCGAATAGGTTCGCTTCGATATCTTGAGGGGGGACGCCGACCTCGGTTGAAAAACGGGGGTGAGCTGGAAACTCGCATGCTCTATCAACTGAACAACGCGGCGTGTCTAGTTTGAGCGGCGGTAAGTGGTGCAGGTTCCGGGTTTGCTCTTGGTAGATGTTGTTCCGGAGCAGTAGGAGCTCCTTCGGCATCGGGATTTCCAACAGACGCTTGACGTTCGCTGTAGGGTGGCAATTCATGTGATGCGGACCCTCTTGCGATCTTGTTTTGGAGTCTAATCTCCTCCTCTTCCTTCTGACGCTTCCATTTCCGCAGCTGCCGTGGATATGTTACCATTATGAAAAACCCTAGCCCTGAAACCAGGACGACTGCGGGGATGCAGACACCAATGGCGACTTTTGAGCCCGTTGCCAGCTCGCGAGAGTGGAGTTTTGTGGAGTGGGCGTTTGCGCTGCGGGCTGACAGGTCGATCGAGAGGCAGTGAGCGACCTGGAGCAGCGCGAAGAAAAGAAATGCGGATGACATGATGCGTGGTAGCTTTCCCAGCGGCAGTTCGTGGTGGCGCTTTGCAAAGGTTGGATGGGAAAGGGTGCGAAGACGGGAAACCAGCACAAAGACAGCGGCTCACGGGCAATCTATATGCGCAGAGCACGCAGATGGCTTACCTCGCCTGTCAGGTTTTCATCTGTCAACGATATCAACTCGTCCGCGATGGTGCGAGATGATAGCCCGAGAAAGGCAGGTCGGAAGCGCCCAAACAGGAAGGTCGCCTCGGCTTCTCCGGAAGGATGAAGCCCGGCAGCCAGTCTCGAGGAGAAGCCTTGCCAACACTTGCTTCGCCTCCGCGCCATGCTGCTTGGGAACTAAGGCAAAGTCAAATGGGATGCGCAAATCCATCAGCACGGCATCCATCAAGCATTCTAGTGGCTGCTTGTTCGGCTGGGTACGGTGCGGGTGCCATGGTGGAAAGAGATGGGCGTCATCATGACCGCACGTGCAGCGTCTCACCACCGTTCTTGAGAATGTGCCTTTGATGCACCGCGCAAGAATCCTTCACCCGTCTTGTGATTTGCCATACGATTCCATGTCCGGGCATGCAAATATTAAACCCGGCCAGATTCGTACCTGGGGAGGCATTCGTGTCTTGCCGTGACACGTTCAGGTATCTAATTTTGGTTCCTAGGTAGATCCTAAGGACACTTTCGAAGCCCAACAACAGGTTCACCAGTGTCGACCAGCAAAAGTTGCGACAAGGAGTATACAAGATTCAAAGCGCATATATCGTAAATTCATAACAACAAGCCTGGCACCCTCGGTGCCAAAATACTACGTATGATCATCCTGGTCGCACCCCACCATTACTGGGATTGTCAATCAATTCGTGGCATCACTATCGCTCGATCGACGTAAGCAGGCATTTCAGGCGTTCAACCAGCATGTAAAGTAGTATGAATTGTTATTGGCCATAACCGGGTGCCAGAGAAGACTCCTTGGCTAAGTCCGTGTTTGTAGGTCAGGTTTACATGTGGCTTCCTGCCGTCCCCCATCATTGATTTTAGTGAGCAGTGTTCGTTTATATGTGGTGTCAGCCTCGAATATCTTCGTTGCCTTGGTCATCATTGCGATGGACTATCGGGTCAAACGGTTCTCAACTCCACCACCGCCACAGAGCTGAGGGTCTAGCACCTCCCCGAAACCAATATGCGCGGTCTTTCTCATCTACATCCTCCTCGGGCTTTATCCATTGGCATTTAGTGAATGACTCCCAGTATCCATACGAGAATGTGCGTTGCTTGTCGGAATGATATTGTTTGCCGAGCAGTGGCATGATAGCGAGAGTGGCTTCTTCGGCGTGGTATTGCGGGATACGACTATCGCTATGAGTACTTGCCATTGCTTTTCCCTGAGAATACTTACGAGAACAAATGATGAATAACGTGATAGTCTGCAATGTTGTGGAGGAGATGTTTGCCAGCCCAGCCAAGGTTGCGGTCTACAGTTGCAAGTGCACCTCTCAGAAATGTCCAAGCCTCTGAATCATACTTTGGAAGATCAGGGTGGGTATGATGCAGGAAGGTGATTGCCACGATCCAATGGTTGCACCAAAGGTAGCTCTGACCATAAAGGAGAGCGACATAGGATAGCCCAATCGCTTTCCCAGCAATATACAGCATTCCCAGTGTTGCCGCAAGTCCGACGTCTGACGCAATTATGAGGTGTGCTTCTTCGGGGCGAAATAAGGTCGATGAAGGTATGAAATGACTGTTTCCGAGCAGGGCTTTAGACCTCGGGCGGTATGGTGCACCTTTCGACGCAGTGATATTGCTGATCAAGTATGTCGGATAACCAAGCAGCTGTTGCCTCACGATTCGGAGCAAGGTGAAGATTGGAGCGTCTTCGAGCATATCCTGGACATTTTCGATTGTGTCCGCGGGGATTCCAAGATACGATGCATATTCTGCACGCTTCGGTGGCACATAATTGTGGTCTTTTGCAAGATTGTTGGCATAGATATGGTGTCGTCGGTGCGTCGATTGCCAAGAAAAGTACGGTGTAAGTAATGCGGAGTGGCAGAGAAAGCCAACAATATCATTGAAAAGCGGGGACGGTGAGAAAACTCCATGCCCTGCTTCATGACCTTGAACCTGTTCATATTAGCAGAGATATTTAGGGATGTCCGTATTACACAATCATGCGTACCCAAATCCCAGTGAATACAAGACCTTGGACATAACCATAGAGTGCCCATGCTGTATATCGTAATGCATCGATCTGCCAACTATCTTCGACTCGAATCTGAGGTATGTATGTGAAGGCGGCCCATCCTAGGGTGCAGGCAATGAAAACGTCGCGTAGAAGGTATTGGAGACCAGTGAGGAAGTCGATCTTGAAGCAGTGTGGCGGTATCGCTTTTCGAATTTGCTCTACGGAAATCTCTCCTCGCAGCCCCTTTATAGACTATGCACCGTCAGTCGCGCGTAAAATAGGGAACTTCTTGGAGCCTTACACCTCCCACTATTTCGGAAGGATGGCTATCATAGTCAAGTGTCATGTTGTGCACAATCTGAAGCTGATGAGTTGATCTCTCCTCCCATCCCCTATGTAATGGCCTTATATTTACCGGTGTGTTTGAATTGTAATCAATACAATCGGTCGAGTTGATACCAGGATATGCTGTCGTGTAGAAGTTTAATAATAGCACAGTCTTTAAGAAGGCGAAATTTCGCCTTTCCCTTCATGATACCTGCTCAGCCAACAATAAATTCTCACTGGCTTTAGTCAAGCTTAGTTCGACGGCTGAGTCTGGGTAGCGGCTATAGCTGTCCGATAGCTGTCCGAGCAGCCGGATGTTTTACTTCGAAAACTCTCTATCTTGAAGAATTACTTGAAAGGGGCAGTTGACGAATGTTTCCACTAACGAGCTTAGTCGGCGCTAATCTGAGATTTTGTTTGTGTTCACTAATAACCAATTTGCTCCTACGATGATGTTCACTAATTCATCTGTCCTCTGCCGAACGCTAGACCACGACCACGCACGCGATCACAGTGCAATTATTTCTAAAAATCTCCCCAATAACAATTAATTCGTTTTATGTATCAGGCCGACTCGAGGACTGAGAAAGCACCCCTACATTCTCTGGTTGAGACTATGTTATTCTATAATTCAAAGTAACTTTACACATTCAACTTCATTACATGTTTCGAAGAATTTCCACTATGAAAGCAAAACTAATCTCACAGAATTCCCCTAGACCTGTAATATCTGCCGCTGTACAGATGATCTTGCTGTGCTTCATCGTATCGGGTTGGCTCCTGAACGACGACGTCCTCTGGGAGAATCAGAGGAATGGTATCCATGCTAATAGGTGCTACGGATGGAAGCAAGGACTGTGTAGAGCCATTGTGTTCGAGATCTTCTCTGTAATCGAAAGTCGTTTTTGTATCCCGATTGAATGACAAATCCTTTGCAAAGAAGGACACAATGAATATGATCACGCCAAATCCGAACATGAAAATCCAAATGCGTGATATCGAGGTAGCAGAAATACGTCGGTACTGGTCTCGCAAAAGGGGTGGGAGAGACTGTATCTCACGCAAACTATGCTCGACGTCGGTAGCAGGGATAGAGAAAGATTGCGGGATTGACCCACGAGCGATCGCCTGCTTAAGAAGACCATTCCAGCTGTTTTGCCATATTGCAGAGCCTAGAGCTTGCCCAAAACATTGCCCAACGTTTAGAAGCATCGCAACGACGGAGGATGCAATTGGAACGTCATCATCCCTCTTCTGTGCTGCCTGAACCATCATTGTTCTAGTTGGAAATAGAATTCCAACACCAACGGCAGGAATGAATTGATAGCCAATAGTTTGAGCAGCTCTAGAGTTTTCAGTCAAGCTCCACATGGTAAGCAAACCTCCAGTGAGCAAAGCTACACCGATTGTATTTAATACTTTGTATTTCCCCAATCTAGTCATCAAAACTGTAGTCAATACGGCAAAAAGAACTGGGACAAGACCTGTCGGCAACATTCGGACTGCCATCCCGAGTTGGGATCGTCCCTCAACGATATAAAACTGTGGTCGTAGTCAGCGAGTCTTCCTACTCAATAGACAGGCTCTTTCTCTTACATAAAGTGGGAAGTTGAAGGCCAAAGAACACCAGGCAACTGCATGCAGCAGTACTACGCTGTATCCGATACTGGCGGTCCTCGGGCTGAAAATACGCATTGGTATCAGTGGTTCGGGGCTGAAGCGTTTTCCAGCCACCATGCCCTCGTAAAAAATGAACGCGACGAATGCAAGTGTACCAATTATCACTGGTGTGATAATCCTTGGAGATTTCCATGGGAAAACGATGCCACCGGAAAGAAGTGCATAGAGTACGCCGACCAATGACACCGAGATAAGGAATATGCCGAGCCAGTCCATGGACTTGATTTGGTTTCTGAAAGATTGTTTTTCCTGCTTCAAGTGAAGAAGGACGAAGAGGAGGACCAAAGCAGTCGTGGCTATTGGTACGTTGACCCAGAATATTCTTGACAGATTCATTAGACAAATATGACAGTACAAGGCGTTGGGGGCACTTACACCCTCCACGAAAAGTGTTCAACGACAACAGCACCAACTATAGCACCAGATGCAATACCAAGAGTCAGTGCCATTTGCATGTATGTGTTGTACTTGGGTCTATCTTTCAGTGATACCAAGTTGACAATAATCATGCTGAAGGAGACATCCATCCCTCCTGCACCCACACCCTGCAGCTAAGAACAGAGTTAGCTACAAAATCGGTGTAATCAATATAGTAGAACAATATTTACCAATCTAGTACCAATGAGCCACTTGATGTTAGTGGCTAACGCGCAAAGGGCACTTGCTATGATGAATACACCCACGGATGCTAAGAGACACGACCTTTGCCCAAAGCTCTTGGATATTCCGGCAAAGATAGGTTGTGTAATTGTCATGCTTAGTATGTAGATCGATCCAGTCCAGTATGTGTCGATGCTGTTGGCGTGTAGATCTTCTGCGATGCTTGGTAGGATTACAGCCAACACACCCGCGTCAATACCTCTGAGGACTTCGCAGATGCAAAAGCAAGCTGTGATGAGAGGAACAGATAAGGCTGGCTTTGGTCGCCATTTAAAAATGTTTGTAACACGAGGCATTGCGTTTTGGTGTGTCGGTTTTGGAAATCCTAAGCAGCAGCTTGACGATTGTGCTAGAGGTTATACCCTACGATACTTGTGTGGCAAGATGAAACACGTAAGAATAGATACGTGTGAGAAGTAACCGATCCGTAGGAGGTATTAGGGAGATCTATTTCAGTCAACCTCAGCTCAGCCTTGACTGTACCGAAAAGTTAACGAGGACCCGATTATGTTCGATTGTGGAGAAAATTTCCATAGAACACAGTGAAGCTCATCTTAAAAGGGATTGTGGGCCGTCATATGGGCGGTGAATCGGGAAAGGCAACTTGCCATTTTGATTAGTTATCTGCCGATATTCACTAATTGTCAACTACTACGAAGACTGAAGAAAGTAGTTTCAAACACTGTCTAGAAGAGGATGGTATTCTCAGGCAACAATCAACTAAAGATCGAGATGCTTCTATACAAATCTGTTCTTTGTGAACATATCTTTGATACCTATCTAGTGGGTATTACCAATTTGTATACCTACAACGTTGCATAGCTTCTACAATCATGTGAAGCTGATCATGGAAGCAACGAACTTGGTAAGAAGTATCCTAAGTAGTTTCATTGAGTTTGGCTTTCCTGTGCTGTGCAGATTAATAGGAAACTGATCAGTGTGGTGTGCTCACGTATCGAGTGTGAGTAATCTCGACTTGCTGACGCCAGCGAATCAACAATCGCCATCCAGGTTTGTAGTAATCTGATCAGTTCATTTTCCACATGTAGAACCATGTCAGAAATTCCGATAACCGGGTCTAGAGAGTACCATGATCGAATATATGCCACTTGCCTTAAGCCCTGCAAGTGAGTCCACACCTAAACATAGTTTTGCAGGAAAGAGTTGCAAAGACTATAAGACAAGACAGGCATTTGGGACGCTTTTAGAAAGCCGTTATGGTTGCATACTCGATTCGCCCTGGTAGTCAACTTTCTATGGATGATCAAAACCAATTCGGCACCAGTTATTCGAATGTGCTTCTACGGTCGGTCGTATTCCCTGGTCAGCAATCCTAACTGAAAGTCAATTTTAGGTGGTTCACAGTCTCTCTTATTGGTTTTCTAGCGATCAGATGGCTCCCTGGTGTTCTCGCGGTAAGAGCTCACGACAATTCCGACACAGTAACTCATCCGCGGATTTCTCGGCCACAAAATCTACACTCGCAAAGCAATAAAGCGCACGCAAAGAGGTCACTCCATGCTATGTTAAGATCAAACCAACTATTGCGTTACTTAGAAGATCATGTATTCGAGGATTTCATACAGAATATCGAAATTGTAACGCTTCGACAAGGTCAGTATGTCACGTGTTACATTTTACAAAAGCTTACAATTACACAGGAGAGCAACTGAGTAACCTGAATCGATTTGGATTCTGCGTCGTCAGTAGCGGGGAGGTCGAAGTAAGGCAATCGCGCAGTGTTGCTGGCATTGATGAACTTGATCAACAGCCAATTTTCCGCCGCGCTAGAGAAGGGGATTCCCTGCTACCGATGGCTTCGATTCTGGAGATATTGCTCATGTCTAACGGCAGGATTGCTTCTCCACTGCCAAGTAATTACCCCCCTTCTCCACCTCATTCTGGACGATTGACTGGTCTATTCGATTTTGTTGCTTGCCAAGATGTCGAACTGTATATTGTAAAGAGAAGTGTCGTCAGCAAGTGGTTCTCAGATGAGAAGCAGTCATCTGTCCACATTCTAGAGGAGATGATCCACAGGTTTCTTTGCATCACAGCACCCATTTGCATCAACTATCTTGGCTTAGAAAAGCATTGGTTATCACTCATGAAGTCACTCTCAGCCGACCTTCAACAGTTGAATCAAGTAGCATCTACAGAAACACAAGCCACAATCAGCTGGCTAAAGGGTTTGCTAAGTGAGGCGTCCGAAAATCGAGGCGGCAGTCCACTTTCTCTGAGGGATCAACTCGTTTCACTACGCTCCCAATCGAGTGGCAGCTGGGCTCAGAATAACACGAAAATGCTGTTGCCCTCCAGTCCAGAGCACTCACGTATTTCAGAAAAGCCAGCTTCCAATCAGTCATTGCGGAGGTCTATGGCCTTGCGCCTCCAAACATCTTCCTTTGGACAAGATCAATCAGAAGAAAGCCTCAGCTACTCCCCTCTCTTTTTTGCGGAGAGCTACCCCCACACTGCTCAGAAATCGCTCCAATTTGATCGAGGTGGATTCAAGACTGGGGAGGCGCGGGTGCGTCAAAGTATCGTCAGACATATACTATCTACTCTGGCTTGCCTTGGTAGTCCCGATCCTACATCGCAAGAAATGAACTTGTTCAAAACACCTCCCCCCTGGAGTCAAGAGAAGCAAGAACACTTGGTAGAACAATATATGGATTCTATTCAGATCCAATATGTGTCCCATAGAGAAGTCCTCGCTCGCCAAGGTCAGCGATATCCTGGGATTTATTACATTATTGACGGCACTGTTACCTTGAGATCTGCCTCCGCGAGCACAACCAATAAGAAAGGAGAAGTAAGCATATTAGCCAACCACATGGTTCCGCCATCTCTAATCTTCTTTAGGCGTTCTATCACAATGCTACGGTTAGCTCAAACCAGTTGATTGGTACAGAGTGCCTTTTCGCCGAGAGCAAGTCGGCTTTCGAAGTTGTAGCAGAACCAGGAACGCTTGTTGCGTTGTTTCCTAGAGAGCAAATCAACGAGTTACGGCGTCATTACCCAGTCCTTTTGTACAAATTCGGCCAGTGTTTACTCACAAGATTACCAATACTACTTGCCTTCGCCGATTATGCAGTCAACTGGAGAGAGTTCAGCGCCGGATCCCGCCTGCATAGCGACGACAAGAGGTGCGTGCCTAGGTACCCGCTCACACAACATTTAGCTTTCCCACTGATATGTTAATAGAGAGAGCTTCTCAATCGTACTTCACGGTCGTTTTCTGATGGAGCAATCGCTTTCTTTGGATCGCCATTTTTTGCGGCATGTCGCAGCAGGGAAAACTCTGGGTATGCCAGAGATGCTAGTTGAAGGATTGACCTCTTGGGATGCCATGGCCCTTCGAAAAAGTGAGATAGCAAACATTCAAGTGTGTACATTTGAATCTTTGGCATTATTGGAGCCTCAGGTTGGGATCCGAGTTGCTCGGCTCGTAGCGTCTAATGTCGCCAGCGTTGAAAGAGCGGGTCATGGAAGCCATATCACAGACGGCGATAACGTTCCTAGTCCGAAGACGGTCGCGTTACTCACAGTTTCCAGTCAAGCACCTATCGAACTGTTCACTTCCGAACTTACCAAGGCTATCGTCGACACTGGTATAACAGATGCTAGCTCCGTTGCGACTCTTGACTCTCACAGAATCTCGGAAGCACTGGGTGGAGCAGTATTCGATAATGCGGGAAATGTCAAATTGCAGAGATACATCGATCAGGTCGAAGAAAAGGTTGAAGTCGCTCTCCTAGTGGGTGACATGAGCCCGCATTCTACCTGGAACAGAGCCTGCATAACACATGTAAGCAAGTTTACAATAGAAATGGTTATGTTCTAATCCTTCTCAGGCAGATACCATTCTGATACTTGCAATGGCCGATGATGTTCCTTCGCTATCGGAAATGGACCAAACGCTCATGCAAGTTGGTACAAGAGGCCAGGTTCATCTGGTTCTCATTCATGAGCCACCCGGTGGTCGCGTCGCGGATTCGACTGGAGCATGGCTAGAGGTCAGAAAACCCCAGTTGTTGAAATAATGTTGAACTAACGACTACGTAGCCACGGCAGTGGATCAACGATAAACACCACGTTCTCATGACGACCTCTCAATCCGAGTCGGCGAGCACCCAGTTCAATGCCTTGAATCATCCATCGGCTGACTTTCATCGGCTCGCTCGGCGACTTTTCCGACGGTCTATTGCTTTAGTTCTCGGCGGCGGAGGTGCTCGCGGGGCGGCACACGTTGGCTTCCTTAAGGCCATGGAAGAGCAAGGCATTCCAGTCGATATCATCGGAGGCAGTTCCATGGGTGCCTGCGTCGGAGGCGTCTTTTCAAGGGACCTGACGGCTACCACAACCTTGGAACATATCAGAGGATTTTGCAGTAGTATGCGGATTCGGCACTTTCTTCATGATACAACATATCCATGGCTAGCGAAGACGACCGGCGCATTCTTTCAAAAGCAGCTAAGAGCCATCTTTGCAGACAAGGAATTCGATGATACTTGGCTGGAATACTACTGCGCTGTGACTAATGTCACCAAAGATTGCATCTTGCAGACCGTCACAAAAGGCAGCCTATCGAAGTTTATCGCCGCTTCTATGAGCTACTTAGGTGCAGTGCCACCAACTTGTATGGACGGCGACCTAATAATTGATTCGTGCTATTCCGGAAACCTGCCTGCTCGCCGGGCCAAAGAGCTTGGAGCTGAAATTGTATTTGTTGTGGATGTCTCCGCTCTCGAACCGATTCCCCACTATTCCTATGGATCCACGATTTCTGGGTGGAAAATCCTGGCGGCGAAGACCATGGCATTTGTTCTCGGCAAAGACTCCAGAAGCTTAAATATCCCACCTTCTGCATCTGACATCGCGAACCGACTAGATCAAGGAACTTCACTTCGGGAGTCCGAAGCAATCAAGGAGACGAAGGGCTGCTATTACATAAAACTTCCGTTATCCCGATTCACTCCAAGGGAGTTTTACCGTTATGATGAGATCGTCGATTCTGGATACCAAGCTGGAAAGTCATGGTTCGAAGAACAAAAAAGGCTTCAAGTCTTTTCTTCCTTGGCCATTCCCGACTATATTCGAAAACTGAGCAGGCCTTGATCGACTCGCATCCCTGAAATCTACAAAACATGTTTGTAATCCAAGTCCAGTAGCTCATCAGCCCTAAATAATAGTTTGTTTTGACCTCTATGCTTTGAATATAAATTCATCTTCAACGACCGTTTCCAAAACTGCCCTGCAATCTCTAGGATGGGAACTGGTCGCTACCAACACCTCGTAAACCCCCGTCGAGACTCTCCACTTGGACAAGTTTTCATCCCAGAAGGCTGCGTTCTCTTTTCCAATTGCAATATGGACTTCGCGTTCTTCTCCAACTCGCAATTCAATCTTCTCAAACCCAGCGAGAGTCTTCTGAGGTCTTTCGAGCCCTTCTGTGACTGGAGGTTTCAGATAAACCTGTACAATTTCGGCTCCCAAACACTTGCCAACGTTCTTAACCTTTATCGAAACTCGGAGCACGTGGTGAGCGTCATTCGACAAAGATCCTTTGATGCTCGTACCCGTAATCTCAAAAGTTGTATACGAGAGACCAAACCCGAAAGGAAACCTAACTTCCTTCTCTCCACCCCAAAGATTGTCAAACCATCTGTAGCCAACGAAAACGCCTTCAACGTAATCGACTTGGCGAGACTCGAAGCTATCCAGTCCAAAGTTTCCAAAGCACCCGGTGTGCTCGTATTTTTTAGGCCAGGAGATTGGAAGCTTTCCACTTGGGCACGTTGTCCCGAGCAAGACATCTAAAATGGCATTTCCAGTCTCTTGGCCAGCATACCATGCTTGTAGGAATGCCGGGACAGAATCAATCCAGGGTAGTTCAACTGGCACACCCGTCGTGTTGACGACAATTGTGTTTGGGTTTGCTGCAGCAACGCGAACAATGAGGTCGTCTTGTGATCCATTGGCCGGGAGTGACATGCTCTCTAAGTCCTGTCCTTCAGTTTCCCATTGCGTGGTGTTGCCAACAAACACGATAGCCAAGTCGGCATCCTTCGCCAGAGAGACAGCTTCAGCTAGGACATCTTGTTCCATTTCTTCTTGCGAAATGAGGCCAAGATGCACTGAGCATTGGTTATCTAACAAGTAAAGCTCTGCGTTCGAGGTCGGGCTCGGGTGCGTCTCCACAACAATATTGTACTCTTTTCCGACCTCGAAGACGAATTGGGTGCGAATTTCTTCCTGGACGCCAAGAAGGAATCCCATTGCGTCTTTGGTAGATTCCGTTTGGTGTGCCACCAATTCATCGTTGATGTAAAACTTGGATGGGCCCAGTCCAGAAAAACTAAGATAATGCGCCCCAGGTGTAACAGGACTATACGTGGTTGTGAATCTTACGGTCTTACAACCAGTAGCACGTGTATTCATCAAAGTCGTGAAGCTTCCGCGGGGGAATTGCTCAACGAGGAATGGTTCTTCTGTCACGCGTGAAGTCATAAAATATTCAGCCAGAAAGCCAGGCCTCTGGCGAGCATTGAGACAGCCTTCCTCAAGATCCGGATATACACGGAAAATGTGTGCACCTATTTTTCTTAAGCAAATACTCAAGAGACTGTGGTGAATTCTAGACTTACCTTTCGAATGAGCGATCTCCACATCCTCGCTCAATCTGTCTTTGAATGCGTCGAACGGACTAACCTAGGATATTCAACACTCTTGTCAGCTTCTGCTGTATCGCAGCTAAAATCACGATGCCCATACCTTGTAGTGACAATTCAAGCTAGCGCTACCTCCACCGTGAGCCGCTGCATACTTTGCTAGAGGCCCTAAAAGTGCGACTTTCTTCGTCTTCGTGACATCGATAGGAAGGATACCTCGGTCATTCTTCAGCAGTACAATGCCTTCACTGCCCGCCTTTCTTATCAATTCACGATGCTCTGGTCGATCCACCGCCGTTTCCTTGGGCGTGTCCCGTCGATCAGCAAATTTTCCAACACGCTCGAGGAGTTTTAGCGTTGTTAATACGCGCGCGTCTATATCAGACTCGCTGACGGTCCCCTTTAGTAAAGCCTGGTGAACAGCTTCTGGTGTTCTGAAACGCGGCGGTCCGGGCATCTCAAGGTCGAGTCTGCTGAGTGTTAGCACTGGCACAAAGAAAATAATGTAGTTGGTACACCAACCCATAGCTCACGCTCTCTACGGTACTCGTAGCTCCCCAATCGGACATGACAAGTCCGTCATAACTCCATTCTTTCCTTAGGATATCTTCCAAGAACAATGATTGCGCGTCAACGTGTTTACCGTTGATCTTGGGGTAACTTGACATGAAGCACCAGGGTTTTGCCTCTTTCACAACCATCTCAAACGGTTTTAAATAGATCTCTCTATGCGGGTTGGTAAGAAGCCTCTCGTAACATATCTGGGGTCAAAGGAAATACCTGAGAGCTCGTTCAGAGATAGTCTGATTGATTGAAAAGCGCCTTGTATCCTGCTCATTGGCAAGGAAATGTTTGACTGTGGCCGCAACACGTTCCTGTTGCAGTCCCTGGACATACTCACTCGCCAGCGTCCCACTCAAATAAGGATCCTCGCTAAATGCTTCAAAGTTTCTGCCTCCGAGGGGAGATCTGTGACAGCACACTGTTGGTCCAAGGACTGCATAAGCTCCTTTGGTGATGGCTTCTTGTCCCAACGCTGTTCCGATCTGTCGAGATAACTCGCGGCTGAAGGTCGCCGCAAGAGAGACACTCGCAGGGAAGCATGCAGCAGTTGTCCCATCAAAGAATGATCCTCCACGTGCGCCATTTGGGCCGTCGGTCACCTGAGTGTCGATCAGCTTCATATGCTCTCATATTTCGGGTTTGAATACGAACTTTCAATGATGGAATGCCCACCCTCTCGATCTCCGGCGTCTCCCAAACGTTTTTGGCTGCCAGCATTTGGATTTTCTCGTCGAGCGACATCTGCTTGAGAATGTACTCGACGTCTGTAGCATCAACCTCAACCCCGGTTAGTGCCATCTCGCTCAGCTGCATTCGCAACAAAATAATGTTTGACGGTCTGACAACTCGAGGGATCTGGGTCCCATCTTAAGGGTCCTCAAGCGAGTCATGAAGGGTTGTCAGAACGTCCTCTACGCTCTCGGGTGCCGGCGCCTAAAAGAAATCTGGACAAAAATGTCCGTCGGAGTATCTCGGAGTATCTGTGGTCGGATGGCAGGCAACGCGCAATCACGTGGAACAGGGTCTGACAGTTCACAGCCCTTCTCCTGATTCGTCGGCCGCCCTAGCTTCGTCACACTGACTCGACTAGCCATCGCTTCAGGCGATGATTTTGAGATTCTCCGTTGATACTCCGTTAGCACGAACCCACCTCGTGGTCAAACCTCGTCGAGACCTTCCCCACGGGTCGGAATCGCGGGGATTCCAGAGCCATAGTTCACTATTGAATGATGATCGGGTATTTCTATAAATTCTTCTCTGGATCCAGTCCTCTGGCGCCGTCCACAACGGTCGATCCTTTCCTTCATCAGCGTCCTCTTTGTATCTTCTAATACGGAAGCTTCACTTTATTCTCATGGCAGACTCAAAGCCAACAGTGGTCGACCATGTCGAAACCTCTCCAGACGCACCTACCGCTATTATTGACTCGTCCAGTCGTCTTCAAAGTTTCCTCGCTCGTCAAGCCTCTTTGACGCGGAAGGATGCCATCAAAGAACATCGCAAAGCGATAGCCTGGTAAACCTTACCGCTTGCACAAAAGAATGTGCGCAATACTGACCTATGTTCCAGGTGCCTGTACATGTTCTTTACTTGTATCATGTTCGGTTTTGACTCCTTAGCTGGAGGTGTAGTGGTTGGAATCACAGAGTTTAGGAAAGACTTCGGCACTCCCTTCGGTGGAGACTACGTTGTGGACGCGAATTGGCAACTTGGGTTCCAGGCTGCCACACTGTTCGGTAAATTGAATCATCATCACTTTGAGCGAGCATGATTAACGTTCCCATCTAGGCATTGTCTTTGGTGGTCTTCTCACTGGTTTCGGGGTGAACAAATTCGGACGACAGCCCTGCATTCTGGTTGCGTACATCATCAATACGGGTGGTATTTTCCTTCAATTCTTCTCAACAACGCCAGCACAATTCTTCGGAGGAAAGATACTTACTGGACTCCCGCTCGGATGCTTCAGTACTGTCGCACCGACCTACGCCACTGAAATGGCGCCTATCTCGGTCCGCGGTGCTATTACTGCTGGCATGAATTTTGCCATTGTACTAGGACAATTGATTGGATTTGGAGTACAGCGAGAAGCAAGCAAGTATGTTGGAAAGATGTCATACAGAGTTCTTTTCGCAACTCAGTGGGGTTATGTGGCCGTTGGGTTGTTAATCTTACCATTCTTTCCAGAGTAGGCCTCCCTTTTCACCTCCTCTTCAACGCATGCAAACTAATTGGTGTTTGTAGATCTCCTTACTGGCTCGTTGCCCATGGACGCCACGAAAAGGCACGACACAATATTGCCAAGGTCCACGACTCCGACTACGATATCGATGGTCACATGGCTGAGATTCACGACTCACTCGCAAGGCAGCATGCGGACAACGAGTCTCAAGGCTCGATTGCAGAGTGCTTTTCAAGAAAGCATATTGTACGGACACTAGTCGCTTCATCCATGTTCTTCATCCAAAACGCCTCTGGAAACGCCTGGGTGATCGGGTATATGAGTTACTTCATGCAACTAGGTGGTATGAGTGCACCAAAGTCTTTCGACACAACCGTTGGAATGTCTGGTTTGATGGTGGTCGGCAATATCTGTGGCTGGTTCTTGGTTGAAAAGTTTGGACGACGAGACACAGCTCTGTTTGGCACAGGCATTCTTTGTGTGACCCTGTTCGTTATTGGTATTCTCGCGTGCGTTAATTCCGGTGGCGCTCTTTGGGGACAGGTCGCCTTCATGGGGATCTGGTCTTTTGGTAAGTTATGACCGTCTCAGGTCTTCTATTGCGCATACGCCAGCAATTACTGACCATGAGCAGTCTACCAGGCCACTATAGGGGCCTCTGCCTGGCCAATTAGTGCCGAAAATCCGTCCTCCCGCCTCCGCGCTCCGACTCAGGCCTTGGCAACAATGATGAATGGGCTCTCGTCCTGCATCTGGTCCTTCTCGCTTCCCTACGCTATCAACCCCGATCAAGGAAATCTCGGTGGGAAAATTGCGTTCATTTTTGGTGCTACCCTTGTTGCATGCTTCGTCTTCGTGTTCTTCTTTATTCCAGAGACCAAAAACAGGACCTTCATTGAGATCGACGAACTATATGAGCGCGGTATCCCTGCGCGGAAATGGAAGGAAACCCAAATCGTAACGGTTACAGCAGACAAGTCCAGCGAAAATCAATAAGTGGGGTTGCGGGTGGTTTAGAGATGTTCAGACAACAGAGGGCGCAAATTGTTCAGATAAAAGACCTGGTAAATGTTTTGTAAATTAATGGGCAGAGAATATTGGCGGTATCACTGTTGAGTATCCTAAGTGATCCAAGTCGGCTAGAATATCAGCAAACTGTACTACGTATTGACGAAATTGTTCTTGCAGCTCAGTTGAAGCGTCAAGCTCGTCGTCTACGTCAAGTAGGGTCGCAGCAATTTCACGTATTTTTACGATCTAGATAAACCTTTTAGCAAAGACGAAGAGACAGATATGGAGCACTGTACCATTGAGGCTCCATTGGCTTCTAATGTCCGAGACGAACAGAAATGAAGAACTTGTAGCAGCTCATGCGCTATGCTCACGCGAAAGCTCCATAGCTGGTTTCGGGATCCACCTTCAGGACTAGATCTCAGTATATCCTCCGCAGTGCTGTTGTCATCGCCCGGGCATGAAGCCGAGAACGTAGCGAGGCAGGCCTCAAGTATTTTGCTTTGGATGTAGAGACTAGTGACGTGTATATTCGCACGCATACTGTCGAATTGATTCAATCTAGTAAGCGACGAACCGATATTTCCGTATCGGGAGTGCGGCATTTGGTCATGATCAGGTATTTTCAACTCTGTGGGCAACTCGGTGAGAACATTCTGCAGCCTGCGCAATATGTGCACGAGTGAGTTGAGGTCCCCAGTCGATCTGGAGGCGGGGAATTTTGACCCTTCTGACTGACTTTCAGGATACACAAGCGTTTGCAGTGGGCCCGATGTCATGGCAAACGCTTGTGGTGGAGCCCCTGGAAACCCGTTGGAGAGAAAGTCGACAACGGATAAGAAAACTTTGACAAGAGCAACAAATCCAGAAATGACAGGAAGTGGGCGATGGTCGTAATCAGTTTCGATATTGGTACCTACTTCGTCAATCTCAAACAAGTCCTGAGCTGAAATATCCTCATCCTCTTTCTGAGAAGGAATGAGGTACTCCCAATCGGTGTGTAGCGGGTTAAAACTGAGTCCAGTGTGTGGCACCATGAAGGAGAGACGGTCGTGACTGGTCTTCTGGTTAGCTCATACAAGTTCAATGGCGCATCACCATCAACAGATGCTACGCACATTTGGATTATGTAGAGGACCCAGAATGCCCTTTTGCATAATTGTCCATCAAGAACGGACAGCATCCCATACCCTTCTTTCCTGAAAAGTTCCAGTGCCTGGAAGAACTGGATTGCTTCGCTTGCGTATCCCCACCCCTGATTGTGTCGGCCGGCGTAGTGACTCGCCATGCTGAGCAAGATGGAAACTATCATATTTCCCATGGAAGGGCGATTCTGCCAATCAGGTGCTGACTGAACTCGGCTTAAAAGAACCAAGTGACATGCTCGGTCAACCATTTCGGCGACGTCAGAATATCTGGAATCGCCATACTCGTCAAATTTCCGTGGAATAGACGCCACAGTTACAGCACATAACGAAATGCATAGCCGAAAAGATGCTGGATTTGTAGCATACTCGCGCGCAGATAAAATTTGAGTGAGGCTGGGTAGATGGACGAGCGGGAGCAAAGGCCAGACCAGTTCAGTATAGTCTTCCAGAATAGCTAAGAAAATTTCGCGAGTGCAAAGATGCTCAATCATGAGCTGACCAATTGGTAATCCAACTGAGTTGGAAATCGACCTGGATACACCATAAGCTCGACCTCGTCGGAAAAAAAGGCTACATACCTGGCGGCTGGACCTCTTGCTTTTCGCGTCTTGAGGAAAGTGCATCCAATGTGGGCTCGGACACATCTGCGGCATGACGTGCTATCATCCTCAAAGACACATTGGACTTTGCGGTCGCGACAAGTATCACACGCTTTGGAGGCAATGCGACGGCCACGGCGTGAGGCTACTGGTGGCATATCTTGATACCATGGTATGCGGGTAGTAAGTCGGGGTGTGGTGAAGACTGTAGATGATTGGGTTACGAGGTCTTGGGTGGTGTGGTTCCCTTCAAACTATTTCCGATGCGGGCAGAGCCGAGGTAATGGATGTATGGGGTCAGCCAGAAGAAGATCAAGAGAACACAACCAAGCTGCATCAATTCTTGCTCTCGTCTGCCCGCGGATCGATGGGTAGACTGTCAAAGAATCAAAGTTGCCTATGACCAATAAAACTCCAGGTGGTATTGACGGAGAAGATACGTACCCGATGGACAACAAATTCAAAGCTCTCACACTTCGTTACAATATCCAAGAAAATTTAAAAGACCCTGAAATGAATTTGGGAAGCGTCGTTTATTGGACTTATTGCCGAGAAATATCAATCACTACGAGGATCTGACTTGACCTACGGATATCGGGGCAAGAATTCAGAAAACAGCCAACCTACCTAAGTATGTTATTTTACAAAAACTCGCAACAACCGGGCCGTGAGCCTAGAAACATTGAGCTGTGTATTTAAAATGTCGTCTAACTGGATTACAGAAAGATGGAGAGGAAAGCTCTCAACAACGCTACGAGCAGAAATGCCTCCCACTGAGACTACCTAGTTCAATAGTGGTCTCCTTGAAAGATCAACTGCCTATACATGAATCATCAGCATGTGCTACTTATCTTTGAATGGGATCTATATCTGAATACGCAACTTCGAGTTCATATAGCTAACATATGGATTGGAGTGACTTGAGTTGTTTATGGAGAAACAAAGGTGGTATGTCAAAACGACTTTCTTACCTAGGTAGTCAAGCTAGCTGCCCGGAGTCTCTAGATCCGCTCGAGAGTGCCTAGATCACTAATAATATCGGCTGCCTACGAACATGGGAGCACTTACCTGCTGCGGACTGGTAAGCGCGTTTTCGGTGAGCCATCAGCCTAGCCAGCCTGCGGGCAAGCTTACGCTAGAATACTTGCAAAGCGCGTACTCGTGTACTTTCCCGAAAGACCACGGGAGACAAGCTACTACTTGCAATGTGGGGGAACTGTTTACGAAGGTACGGAGAACAGAGTACCTCCAAGCACGGATGCTCAATTTCTCATGTCGAGGGCTACATTTAGCTCTCAGCTCTCTCCAGTATATCCACGAACAGCTAAGGTTTAAGGTAATTTCGCCTATCGCCACTTTCGGACAGCAGTGTCCCAGTTAGGTACATACCAAGATCTGGGCACCAGCCACCTCATACAGATGCAGAGACCACGAGACGCATGATGTCAGGGGAACTAGACTTCACGATGAGAAGGTCAGGCAGGTCTTCTCCAGACCCGGATAGTAATTATACCACAGGCTCGGTGAAAGATACATATATGCCTACAACCTATGTCCTCATTATTCGGCTCTATTTCTAGTGTCGAGAGGTTTGAAGCCGGGGAAGGACCGGCCAAATGGTGGCTGGGAAAAATGGTGTGTAGCGAGCCCCTATTCGGCACTTTCAGCTGCCGGAACACTTCACGGATGCTGAGTATGAACGCTTTCTTTCAGCCAGGTCTAAGCGTGCCACAAGTCTAGTATCACTTCCAGAAGAACGTGTTACAGGCGTATCAAAGAAGTGGTATTGAAAGGTATCTAACGTGAAAATTCTCAGGAAACGACGAGAACATCACGGCCTATAAAGGCCATCGAAGTATATAAAAACAAATCAGACCGTCAAGTCGCAAACGCAACAGAAACAGAATGATTACGTTCAGGACGAAAAGTCGCGGGCGTGACGCCTACGAGTGGTGGTCGAAGCAACCGACGCCAGCGCAGGGCCGGGAGCGTCGGCGAAAGTCTTTCCAGCCTCGTGCCAGTACAGATCCCACTGAAGGAGAGCGTCGTCTGCGGAGTAGAGCTCGGTGGCCAACTTGCCCGCAGGAATCTGAGCAGAGTCGTCACCACCACTGACGTGGATGTTGAAAGCTTGACTATGAAGTTGATTAGAACATGCTCAATATTAGACCAATACACTAGAACTTACGGCCAAAATTGCCTCTGCGAGACATCGCCATTGTTGTGGATGGAAACGACCTCTGTACGGAGGACATAGTTTCCACTGGGGATCTCAGAGGGGATAGTGACCTCCTGTTGGTTCTAAAGGATGCCGTTAGCCAAATTTTGATGCACGAGCGGGCAGACTTACGTTGTTCTCGTAGAAGATGGCATCGGTACCCCAGAATCCGATCTGCTCACGTACGGGGCCGGCAGAGAAACGACCCTCACGGTAGTCGATGAGAGCGCTCTCATGAATCTTGAAGAACTCTAGGGTAGTCTTATCAACGTCCTTGCAATCGCCATGGCAGGGAGCGAGCCAAGTGGCAGTCCAGCCGTGGTGGCTGCAGTCCCAGCCGTCCTCGCCATTGCCGCAAGAACCCTCGTGATGCCAGGTGAAGGTGACCTTCTCTCCGGCTGGTGCTTCAGCGGTGTATGGCGAAGGGTCTGCGTCGATGTGGGCGATAATATCAGGATGTGCCAGCTTGTCACCAAAGACGGGTTGGTAACCCCATCCTTGGTTGGTCCACCATGCTGGTGACTGGTTGCCGGGGTCTTGCTTCGAGGCCTGACGGAAGCCTTCGTAAGTCTTTCCACCAGCTTGGAACTTCTCAACGGCGGTGTGGCCGCTGACGCTGGAGATGAGGGCCGCAAGGAGGGCACCGGTCTGGAAGATTTTGGACATGATTGTTAAGTAGGTCGTTTTGGATGTTTCGTAAAAGGACGAGAGAGTGATATTGGGTATGAAGATCGTAAAGAATGAAAGACAATAAGCTCCAGAGCTATGTAAAGAGTGACTAGTCAAAGAGTGACTGTGTAAAGAGTGACTGCGCGGTTCAGCGTACAGAGAGTGACAACAGGGACGGGTCTGGCTTTTGTAGTAGCCAGTTTGCCATGGCTGGAGGCGTGCCCATCACAAGCGCCATTATTGGGGGCGTTGAACGTCAGCCCCGCCCGCCTAAAGTCAGAGGGGTTTGCAGCGTGGCGTTTCTTGTTCCTGAAAGTCAGCGCTATAATGACGAGGAAGCTGGGTACGCTAATGTAGGTACAAGGAAGCTAGCACGTAGCCACCAGAAGTCTGCTGACGACATGCCGAAGATGAATGTTGCAACACATGCCCGATGTGAGAATACGCCTCAGCATCAGGCCTCTTCTGAAAGTTGAAGTCGACATCGTACTGTCAGATGCCGTTGCCTTTGTGGACGACATTTGGTCAGTCTTTTCCTCGGGTTTCTTGTTGTTGTGGTGCTGATCCTGCCCAACGAGACTGTCAGGATCCAAGCGCGCCCAAGCACCTTTTCTGCACCCTGGGCCAATCACAAGAATGGCTTGTCAGTTGTTTTACGTTTGGAATCACCTGGAGGATCTCTTGGTGGCCGGCGCACTACTCGGGCCTGGGGCTCGGCAGCAGGGATGGTAAAAATCATCCGCAGTCCCCCTGAGCGCCGCCGTTTCAGCCTTGAATCTAGACGAATATGCTATCGATAAACATCATCTCGACGCTTCGATAATCTCCCAACACATGCCGGCTGGCTGGGTGCGGATACTTCCATCACGTCCCACAGCAGGAATCCATGTTATTTGTGGGGTTGCCGGCCGGCGACACGTTGTCTTGACTCTTGAGGATGCGTGTTGCGCACTTCCCCGACCCCCGTGCCAGTGCCAACGACTTACGCGCCGACTAGCATCTTTCTTGGTCCTGCACGTCCGGATTCTTGTTCTCTCCTGGTCTTTTCCTCGGTCCTCGTCACAGAAAGGGCCGTCTGCACATGCATTGCGACTCGGGACTCGGGAGCAGCTATGCGCGCCACGCAACAGGCGCAGATTTGTCCATTACCCTCTCATTCTCCCGACGAGTACCTATTCAAATTGATACCACCTTGACACGACTACATGTCGGTTCTCCGATCCGCACGCCGCAATGTCGCCGATACGTTGACAGTGGTGGACGTTGTGCAAATTGCGGAGGTTCTTCCCCATCACCTTCGTGCGGTAAGACACATGCAGGCCAACACCGAAGTAAGCCAACTGACTGTACTGGCCTATTCTTGTCTTCGCCCTGCAAGCCGCCTACCAGGCTCAGACAAACAATTCCGAAACTGTACAACAACAGAAGTCGTGACACCAAAAGAGGGCTGGTATTCGCTTGAGCCCGTCGGCAATCATGGCGGCTGGCGGGCGATCTTTAATTTCCCACGTTGTTCTCGCGACACCACGATGCAGCTCGGTAATCTCCTTGTTTACTTTCCGAAACGCAGCTAACAAGGCTTGTGACTCTTGTTCGTACACAATTTGTGAAATAGGAAATTTTTCAGTCGTCCAAATTGCCAAAACGGGCAGTGACATGATTCTGATTGTTGAGCTCCTGAAAGCACGAAGATGCACCAGGGCACAGTGCGGAGTCGTTGAAATCGCCCTTTATTCGCAACGGAGCCTGAAGTACTTCATAAGTCACTTTTCGATTCTGAGTTACGCCGAGTGTGTCATCAAAAAGACTATGCTATTCATGAAGAGAACAACAGCTGAGGCACTTTCTGCAATCTCTGGAAGTGTAATACATCGTGCCGTTCACATCGAGAACAGGTAAATTATCAGGGGCTCAGGTGAGGTGGCCGTGAGGGACGTGTATGTTGCGCCGTTGAGGAGGTTTCGTTTCGTTTCGTTTCTTTTCCAGATCTACGATGCTTTGGGTTCCTCAATCATAACCTGTTGCTCTGACATAGAGTTCTGCTCTGTGTCACATGTATCCCCGTTGCCGCCTGTCGATACCTATGCCTACTTCACTAACGATGGCCGTTGAAAGCTCATATGGCTTCTGGAAGCGAGTAATAGAATGTCGAACGAAGCACAATAGAAAATCCAATGCATCCTATGCATGTATTGTTATCAGTACCTCAAGCGACAATTCCAAGTCATTCTCGATAACCGTGATGCGAGCAATTACCGAAGTTTGACTGGGCCGGGATGTCAGGCTGAAACACAGCCTCAACCTCCAGTAACCTACCGTTCAACACCTACCATCATGCACTTGAGCCATGTTGCGTCGCATCACAAGCGCCATCTCTCTAGACACGATCGATCCGGATGCAGAACCCTATCGCGATGATTGGGAGGGCGACGAAGTCTTAACCTCAGGGCAAGCAGTCGCTGACGAGGGTTCGGGAGGTGCATTATGCGACCGCTGTCAAAACTTCGACATCCAATCCTTTGCCCGAGGCGCGACTCGGAGGAAAGGCTATTTATTGAAGGATGTCGAGGCTTCAGCTAATTCGCAGTGCGGATTCTGTGCCATATTGTGGGACGCTGTCAAGGATGTTGAAAGACCTGAATACTTCTACACAAACTCAGTCGGACCAGGCCGAACGGTCACGAATCCAGATCTCTACGTGCACATGACTGTTTCGGAGAGCTACAAGAAGAACAGTCAAAGTGGACAATCTTCCGGTTTCCGCGCAAATCGTTTGTTGATAGAGCTTGGAGATCGCTTCAGTGGTGACAGAAACGCCTCATCGGACGAAATATGCTTTGCTGCCGATCCCTGTAGGTGCATCTCATCGGATTTTTTTCATATCAGCTTATGCAAGTAAAGAATCTAACCGCAAAATCAAAGCGAGCGCCGCTGCGTCAAGTGGAGACATTGCTGGACGATACATTGGCTTTGATCCAGCGTCCGAGTCGCATTTTGAAACATCGCGTAATTGGATCGAAGCTTGTCAGGTCCACGAAAAGTGCAACGAGACCGTCTCTGGGACAAATCAAATTCAGCCTCGCAATTCACCACTCCCAACACGTGTCATCGAAGTGGCGCGTGAAGCAGGACAGCAGCGGGTGTACCTTCGCCATACAGATGGTTTACAGGGAGCATACATCACGCTCACTCATCGTTGGAACGAATTCACCGGCCAATGCATCACTACCACAGCAAATCTCGAGGAGCGACTCCTTGGCCATGATTTTGGCAGCCTTCCGCAGTTATTCCAGGATGCATTCACCATTGCCGAGAGACTGGAAATCAAATACATTTGGATTGACTCACTATGCATCATTCAAAAGGGCGATGACTATGCGGATTGGAAACGAGAGGCACCGAAGATGGCGCAATATTACCAGTATTCCCTCTTTACCCTTGCAGGAACAGCAGAAGACATGACCGGCGGACTCATGGTTGCTTATCCTGAGGAAAAAGCTCCATGGGCATCCAGCCTCGTTCAGCTTCCATATAGAGACAAGACGAATGCCGTCAATGGATATTTTTACGCATACAAACGGCGCACGCCTCTTGTGGATGAGTACATGGAACAAGTGCGGTCGAGTATTCTTTTCCAAAGAGGGTGGATTCTTCAAGAATGGTTACTGAGCAAACGACTGCTGTGGTATACGCCGAATGGGTTGTTCTACGAGTGCCAACAGGATCTGCCTCGCTCGTACGATCAGTCCCAAATTACGTTTGAGCGGGCGAATCCAGAACTACGCTCTCATCTACAGCTCAAAGCAGCATTCCATCACTCGAATCGAGACATCTTGGCGTTCTGGTACAAGGCGCTGGAAGTGTATACCGGACAGCATCTGACACAAGTGAGCGATCGTGTGCTCGCTGTGGCCGGTCTAGCGAAAGAAGTAGCACCCATCCTTGCGAATCCGCAGCGTCTCGCTTCCATGCGGCCGGAAGTGCAGAATGAAGTGTACGCTGCCGGTCTATGGCTCCGCGACATCCATCACGGTCTGCTTTGGGAACAGGCTCATTCGGCTGGGCCGGCGACTACTACAGTGGAAGCCGCGCCAACGTGGTCTTGGGCATCGTTGATGACGCCCGTGACCTGGCCGGAGAAGCTCAAAGGCACTGAACCTGCGTTTCAAGTGACTGGGATTTGCTTCAGTGAGAAGAAGCGGCATGATATCCCAGATCAGTTGGTTCACGAGAACTACAAATTACGTCCGTTCAATGCAGTGGGCGAGGCGCCGCATTTCGATCCTACCAATCTGTTCTCCTGTCTACACATCAGAGGGAAGTTACACACTGTGCACCTTCGTGGGTATCTAGAATCTGAAGGAAACCTCAAGAACGCCGCACTTTCCAGTGCGTACTCTCCGATCCCAAAGTCCTGCAACTGGCGCGCTATATGTTCAGCGTTCCGGCCTGAAATTATCGCTGGATGGGCGTCGGTGGAACGACTTACAACGCAGCAGGCAGCATGTTCCGATTACGGTGTTGCAGTATACGCATTACATGTGTCTACTCGATATTTGAAGCATGGGCTATGGCTGAAGAGGTCAGAGCCTGTCATGGACGTGCTCTTGCTAGAAAAGGTCGAAGATCGTTCTGGTGTATTTCGGCGGCTTGGGGTGGGCAGGATTGCAGACAGAGAGCTTATGAAAGATATAGGAGAGGCGGATGAGCGAGCTATGCAACTCGTTTAGTTTTTCTCTTCTTTGCGTTCCAGATGAGGCTTCATATTTCATAAATGCTATGCTTGCTTTACTAGAAGTCATCGAATACCAATGACGTCGTAACAAACTTGAATATCTCTCTTCACATGCAAAATCCCCAGCACATCCATTTCCATATCATGAATTGACTTGCTCAATCATACGATGGTATTCATGGTCGATACATGACAAGAACAACAAAACATCAAAGGGTATCCCAATTCCAGATCCTAACGCCACACCACAGCTCATTCAAGTCTAATCGCCCCCTCCGTATTCTCCCCACTCTTCTCTATTTCCGCATACTTGAGCACCGTAGACCCCCATATGACCACCATACTAAAGATACACATCACCGCATACAGACCCGAAGAGATCAATAGTGGAATTGTCAGGTACACTGAAACCTGCCACAACCACAATTGGCGGTATATGCCCGCGACATCGTCGGCTGTGAGGCCGGGGTGCTTCAGCATTTCTTCGTAGGGATTGAGCACGTCGTACCAGATGGTGTTCCAGACACCTGTGAAGAGGAGGTAGAGCGTTAGTGAGAGATAGGTGATGCGCACGAGAGTTGGTCGCGAGCGGAATGTAGTCTTGTGTTCGCGACCGAGATGGCCATGGTAAGAGGTACACGGTCCAGAGGGGTTGTTGTACGCTTTGATGTATGCGTCATTGTCGATGGAAGTGTGTGACTTGTAGGCGCCTGGGGGCATAGCGCGTTGTCGAGGGTCATCTTGGGTGACTTGTCCGGTGTGGAGATTCCTGAACACTGTTACGCCGGGAATTACTCTGATGAGTCGCTTCCATGGCTCGGGAACTGGAGTTTCAAATGTTTCGAAGAGAGAGGCGCGAAGTCGATGCTTTAAGGCGTACACAGAGAGAAGATACATCCCAAGAGGCAAGTAGAGGGCTTTTTTGATTGTCCTTTCAAGATTGTCAGTTTTAACAATGATGGGCGGGGATGAGTATACGTACGGTGATGGTGCTTTGAACTTTGTCAAAGCCCGGTCTTCTCGTACTAGCAGAGCTTGTGTTATGAATACAAAAGTTGCACATGAGGCCAGGACCAGAGGTATGACCGGGAACGACCACCATGAGTGTGCACCAGCGTTGGCTTGTGACTTGTACTCGTAACGTGCGATAGTAGGGCAACGCATCTTGGAGAGTGCACCCTGTTGAGGCTGCACTGACTCGCCTGATCCATTTGGATCGCTCGGTGCTTGCGAACTTGAAGACTCGCCGGGATCTTCACCTGGTGATGATGTAGATGTGCGATCTACCCCCTGATGTTGACTTCTGACAGCAACAGCAAGAGCATAAGCAGCTGCGAGGAAATCGAGGCCACTCGCGCCTCCACGTGCTGAATGATCAGTATGCGGCTCTGTCCTCTCTCCAGCATGTCGGTTTAGCACGTTTCTTCCCTTGACAACCGGTTCAAACTCATCATCTTCTTCACCCATCAGATATGTCTTCACCATCCAACATACAATCACCATCAACACAACCCACAGCACCAAAGCCACGACCGCATTCAAGACTCCAACCCACACATCCTTCGCATCCCTCCACGCCTCCCTCAGCGCCCAAACATGCAATCCCGCGTTCGGAAGCAATATCACCCCCACCGTGCCCAGCACAGCACCATTATACGCTCTCCCCGGCCTCTTCAACCTTAAAAATTGATCTGGCACACGGAACAGGAAAATCCAGGTAATCCTCGCTAGAACAGCAAGGACAAAAGACCAGAAGTCAGGGGGCACGCAGCGGTACCGCTCCGTCATGTAGTGCCAGTAGAGTTTGCCAACCACGGCGGCCATGTGGAAGGCTACGAGAAGGGAGAGAACGTGGCGGTGCCATTGCAGTTTGCGGGTGTACAAGTCGCGAAAGGACTTTGTGAGTGCTTTGCTCAGGGAGACGGGTGGGATTGGGGACGCCATTTTGGAGCTGCGGACATCGCTATCCTTGCTATTCTCAGGAGCTAGAAGACTTGAGTTCGCACAGAGGAGTCCTTGATGGCGCGCGATTAGGGGGTGGGTTTCTGCGTCGATTATTGAGTCGTTATGCTCAGTCTGATTGATGTCAGAGGGTGAGGCTGTGTCCCCTGGAAATCGAGACACGTGATCTCGTGTTTCGGCGACGATGCCTGTTCCCCATGCATTAGATCATCCGAAGCGGCGCCATTGCCGTTGGGGGGAAACGGGCGATGCTTAGCTCGGAGATGACCATTTCCATTTCCTTTTCGCAGTACGCGTATGGTAAGGATGTTACCGTAGGAGAAGTTTAGTTTGCGCGAGAGTCGAAACCCTTTTCCTTCGATTTGAACACTTTGGATGGTGTGGGTTGCGTGCAACGAGGAGCATGTTTTTCGTCATGTAAGTGAAGTCTTGCCACAAGTCTCGACAGCCATAATGCTCGACATGGCACCTAAACCAACGAAACATTCTACTCCAACTACATGCGTTCGCAACCTCAATCGGGCCTACTTGCATGCACGGAAGTTATCGATTTCCACGTCAACCGTACTCCGTATAAACCCTCACAGCCTGAAATAGAAACATCACCTTACGGGCAGAAATTATGGAGACTGTGACGTTACATTCAACATGTCTACTACGTAAGTACTTGGGGTATGTATGCGCAAGCAATATAAATATATAAACTTACGCTCCAACGTCTCCAACAACTCACAACATTCACCTCTACTTATTCGCACCTCAACCATCACAATCACGTCCACAACCAACTCAAGTCAATCCATTCGCCCAAAATGCAGATCACACTCCCCCTCCTCGCCTTCGCCTTCACAACCTCCTCCCTCGCCCTCGTCCTCCCTCGATCCCAATACGGGTCGTGGGCCGTTAGCGTGAGCAAATCCGCCTACGCAAATGGCTACCAGTCACAGACTGTGTCTGCAAACTTCACATCCGATGCATACCCCACGGGCATAGTTTCGACTTGTAAATATGTTTATAATCCAATGGCGGAGCCACATGAGAGTAGTGGTTGTGATAATGAGGCATTTTCGTATGAATATGATGGCCAGAGTAAGTTTCCCTCGTTTTGATGCTTGAGAGAATGCTAATATGACGGTGTGTAGCGATCAAGTTGCAGCAGGTACTTGAGCAGCCCAGCAAGCAGACTGTGTTTGGCGATGCGCCGTTGACGCTCAAATCGGATACCGTGGGTCGGACGTTTTCAGGCGAGACCACGGTTGATGTTTCGAGTGCTATTGCCTAGGAGTGTTATTTCATGAACTCAGATTGGGGGATATGATGAAAAAAAAGGATAAGGATAGTATCTTATGATTGCTAGCATGACTAGCTATAACAAAACAAATGGCAACTGCTACGAGTGCCGGCGTACCGCAAAAATACACCTTATCCTACCTGCCCATGACGCCGTCGCCGATGATGAAATGTATAGTCTGTATGACGAACGCCAGTTGCCCTGTGAAAAACTATATCATCTCTTCTGTGTTGGCGGATGCAAGAAGCCCTTCGTAAGGCGGAAAATGGTATAACGCGGGTATGGTGGAAAGAATCAAAAGCCTATGCCTCGCCGAACAGACGGGCAGTGATGTCGCCCATGTAGGCCTCTTCCAGCTCATAGTCCTCGCCGCCCATCTTGTCGATGCCCACATACTCGAATGAAGCCACGACGGCTTCGACATCGAAGCCCATAGCGACGAACCGATCGACGAGGTCTTTGTTGTAGCCGTGGTAACTTGTCAATATTAGCAAAGTGTCTGCCGGCAAGATCAGCGAGACTTACGCGGCAAGCTTGACCTTCTCTTCATTCTGCCTGGCCTGCTGGGCCTTCTTCTTGAGCGACGCGGCAGTGGCGCCGCCACTCCCTCCCGCGTGCTCCTTCTTGGGAGCTCCCGCATATTTGACGGCCCACTCGCGCGCCTTGTGTTCAAACTCGGCCGCATTACGGATGAGCATGCCGGCGACCTCTGCATCTTGGGGGTCCTTGGGCTCAGGCGTGCTGAGAAGGGACTGCAGGGAGATGAGGGCCGACTTGATGGTCAGGACGGGGGACCATTGCGAGGAGAGCGTGTCTAGGCAGATGGCGCCCTACTGTGGTGAGCACTACACTGACAAGATTAGCGGCCAGCACTTACTGTCTGCGAGCTGACGTTGGGGTGCCAGATCTTGGTGATGAACTTCATCTGGGGCGGTCGGAACGGGTACTCGGTGGGGATCTTGATGTCCACCACGTAGGTAGCGCCCTCGTACGGTGTGTCTGGGGGGCCAAAGAACTTGCCGCGGAGATGTGTGAGGTCCTCGCCATTGCCAGCCATTTCGATGCCAATCTTGGAGAGCTGGTCGGCCTGGATGTCGGCGATTTCCCGCGCAATGCGGCGATTGCGATTAGAAGTCATTGTTGGGGGTGGCACGGGTAGAGCAGAATGTGTGGTAGTTGGTTGTGGAGAGAAGAAGGGAGGAGGGGGGAAGTGGGCGAGAAGTAGGCAGCAAGGCGGTACAAGGCCTAGAGTTGGAAGTCAGCCTGAGGCTGTGAATAATAGGGCGATGGACTGCGGGGAGTGAGTAATGCGGAACCAGAGATGCGCTGGGAATGCCGCCAGTACTTGAAAACACGAGAAACGAGAGCATTCAGCAGTACCTACGCAGCGAGTTGGCGCCGTCACCGTGAGGGCAGCCGTGCAAGTGAAGAGCGACGAGTGATGATAGCCCGCGTGGGGACGCTGGAGCTTGGTTGCGAGGAATGGCCAGCCAGCGGGGCTGCCTAGGTACGACTGGGCGTGCTCGCAGCGAGCAGCGTGCGAGGCGGGGGGAGGAGCGAGACAGAGGCAGGCAGGAGCAAAGGGGGAGTGAATAGTGCAGCAATTAGTTATTTGATTATTGCTCTTGTTCTTCACGTCTAAAGTGGTGGGCGACCTGACGTGTCTGTCCTTGAATGGCGACGGATGGAAGCGCCAGTCGAGAGCGAGTAGACCGGCCGTGACGCCACAGCTCGCCAAGCCGCTGGGGACTGCACAGAGCTTCGCGGAACCATCTGCGTCCATCGACATTACAAACATCACCGCCGCAGCTTCACCTCCCCACAGCCTTCCCCCATCGCCTCTCCACGTCTCCCCCGTCTTTCGCTCGCTGCACACTGCGACGCGCACATCAACGCCTCTGTGAAAGCATCCCCCTCGTGACCGCGTGTCATGGTGAGCCTGCCCCGGTCCGACCTGTCCTCAGTCCCCAGCTAACAGCGTGCAGGGCAACCAGCAGTCCAGCGCGGGCGGCGGGCCCCCGGGCGACGACAAGAGCAAGAAAGACAAGGTACGCCGTACCAGACAGCAACCATTCCCCCGCCATCACCATCGCCCTCCCTCGCTGCTTGCCGCCCCCATTGCCTCCCTGCATACCTGCTAACAGCTGTCCCCTACAGAAAGATAAGCCAAAGTACGAGCCTCCACCACAGCCCACGACCCGCATCGGCAGGAAGAAGAAGCGGGCTGCGGGCCCCAGTGCCGCCGCCAAGCTCCCCACCGTCTACCCGACCGCGCGATGCAAGCTACGGTACCTGCGCATGCAGCGCATCCACGACCACCTGCTGCTCGAGGAGGAATACGTCGAGAACCAGGAGCGCCTGCGCAAGGCCAAGGCTGTCAAGGAAGGCAACGCGCCTGTCCCCGCGGGCGGTGAGGATGCCGCCGACCGGAATGCCGACGAGAGGTCGCGCGTCGACGACATGCGCGGCAGCCCCATGGGCGTGGGCAACCTCGAGGAGCTCATCGACGACGACCACGCCATCGTGTCCAGCGCCACCGGGCCCGAGTACTACGTCTCCATCATGTCCTTCGTCGACAAGGACCTGCTTGAGCCCGGCGCAAGCATCCTGCTACACCACAAATCCGTCTCGGTCGTGGGTGTGCTCACAGATGACGCGGATCCCTCGGTGTCGGTGATGAAGCTCGACAAAGCACCCACCGAGTCATACGCAGATATTGGTGGATTGGAGCAGCAGATTCAGGAGGTGCGTGAGGCCGTCGAGTTGCCTCTGCTACATCCCGAGCTCTACGAGGAGATGGGCATCAAGCCCCCGAAGGGCGTCATCTTGTACGGTGCACCAGGCACAGGGAAAACACTATTGGCAAAGGCTGTGGCGAACCAAACCAGTGCTACCTTCCTGCGCATCGTAGGAAGTGAGCTGATCCAGAAGTATCTTGGAGACGGACCCAGGCTTGTCCGCCAGCTGTTCCAGACCGCAGCAGAGAATGCCCCCTCCATCGTCTTCATCGACGAGATCGACGCCATTGGTACCAAGCGATACGAGTCAACTTCGGGTGGAGAGCGCGAAATTCAAAGAACCATGTTGGAACTACTCAATCAGCTCGATGGTTTCGATGACCGCGGTGATGTCAAGGTTATCATGGCTACAAACAAGATCGAGACACTGGATCCCGCCTTGATTCGTCCAGGTCGTATTGATCGAAAGATTCTCTTCGAGAACCCTGACCGTAAGTTGCTACGTGCACTATTTGAGAGAATCATTCACTTACTCACCCTACAGAAACTACCAAGAAGAAGATCTTCACCCTCCACACCTCAAAGATGTCCCTGAACGAAGATGTCGATCTTGATGAGTTCATCAACCAGAAGGACGACCTGTCTGGTGCCGATATCAAGGCTATCTGCTCTGAAGCCGGTCTCATGGCCCTACGCGAGCGACGTATGCGTGTCAACATGGAGGACTTCCGAACTGCAAGAGAGCGAGTGCTGAAGACCAAGCAAGAGGGTGAGCCGGAAGGCTTGTATCTGTAGGCGCCGAGTTCAATAGGCTGGCTTTGCCTTCAATTCAAGAAGGGAAATTCGTTCTTCATGTACAAGTAGGAAGCATTCACAAGAGCATTGGCGCGGTAAGCTCATAATATTCATCACCAGTCAAACGCCCTCTTCATCTCAAAATTGGCCTTGTCGAGTGATTCCCTCTCTCTTTCTCATGATGTTTAACTATACATACATCTGGTGACGCAGAATTTTTGGCATTCTTCCCGCTCTCACACCGCTCGTCGCCAGTCCATTTGCTCTTACTGTCTCATCCCGCCTTTACCTGGGCTCGATGAATTGGTTCTCGTAGGTGAGGTTGTAGGCCATGCGTCAGGTGCGCTTGAGCGTGATATCTGACGTATCATGCTTGCTCTGATTAACTACACGGAGTAGTCTGCCTCACCTCACGGCTCTTAGAGTTGACATATTTGCCCACTCACTTCATGTCTACTTTCGTTTCTCCACGTCCGCTTCTTTCTTCTTCCTCTAAGTTCTACCTCTGACTTCTACCTCTTACTTCTTCCTATTACTTCTTCCTCTTACTTCTTCCTCTTACTTCTTCCTCTTCCCTTGAACCCCCATATTTCTTACACGGCACCTTATCGGTTCGACCCAAGGCACTCGATCACACACTGGCACGGAAATGAACATACAAGCTCCCACCTTCAATGCACTCTCCAAAGCACAAAAGCGAGCTCTTATATTGCGAGATGAGCTCCGTTACACCGACCCGCGCCATCTCGATACGTTCATTGGCGGCATCACCGACGACGAACCCCCGACATACAGACTGGTCAACGGCAGGGTCCAGCCCGAGCTCACTCTAGTAACGCTCAACGAGAAGGCGAAGCGATTCGACTTGGGCAACGTGCATTTCCCCGACGAGAATAATGACGTGCGCCGTGTCTTCTTGACCGTTGAGAAGGGCAGGTTCGAGTGGCGCCCGGCACCAGGACTACCGGTTGATGAAGCAGATCTGAACTCACTCCCAATCCACGCTTTCATTGCTCGAGGTATGATTCCTCTTTTTCAGAGCAAGTATGAGGCTATTGTGGATAGGCAGAAGAAGATCAATTCTGCACGTGGAGTGGCGCATAATATGTCGTATCAGCCGAAGGCTAGGTACTACAATGGCGAGGTACGTTCAGCTCCGTTGATTGATATGGTTCTTGGAATATATTTGAACCTGCATACTCTCATTGTACTGCCGGTTGCTTGACTAATAATGTGATAGTCAATTGCTCAACTGGGCAAACGCAGTGCGGAGGTTGAGACCTCTTCCGGAGGTAAGGCCAAAAACCACAGTCACACATCACAACACTAACAAACCTACAGTGAACAATTCCAAGAAGCAAAAGCTCGCTACTCCTGTCCCAAAGCACATTTCCAACAAGCACAATTGCGTCGCTCTCGATACCATCCCCATTCCCAAAAAGATCGAGACGCTTAACTCCATTCCCGAGGAGACGAAGATCGCCCTCTTCGACACCATTGTCAAGACAGCCTTTCCAAACTTTGATAGTTTGATGACGGCGTCTTGGAATGTGGTTTCCATCTACAAAGAGTGTGGTGGCGAGGATACCGACCTTCACGAGGCAGTAGGTGATCTTGAGCGTGTACTACATGCCTTTGAAAATGCTTTCAGGAAGCGGGAGGGAACGAGCACAAATGCACCGCGGAGAGAGCAGGATAAGGTTGTGCCAAGGGAGAATAAGGGAGGCCCGTCGAGACCTCCTGTACCTGCACCGACTCAGAAGCGTACGATGACCACCGCCGTTGTCACAAAGCCACCGATTCAGGCTCCGCCACAGGAAGAGCGCAGACAGACAGTTCTGAATGTGACTAAAGAAGGCTCTTCGAAAACACCTGTACTCGCAGCTACACCGAAGTGTGGAGTCGCCCGCGTAGTTGTCCAGAAGCCGTCTTCGCAAGTCGCCGCTCCACGAAAAGACAGTGTGGCAGGCAAATGTGCTGGAGATAGTGAGGACGACGTTAAGATCGTTGAAGCTCGACCACGTGCCACGACAATCATTCAACGTATCGAGGAGTCGAAGAAGGACAAGGGCAAAGCCAGAGTTTCCGAGGAATCTGATTTATCAAGCGCCATTACTTGGGAGACGTCTCCGGAAGCTACACCTCGACCTATCACGACGAAGCAAGACAAGAAGAATGTTCCTATTGCTAAGGAGAAGTCTGGTCACCGTTTGCAGCATCAGGAAAAGGGCCAGGTCCAGCATGATCAACTTTCCAAAGGACGTACGCAACCTCAAGGTTCTTTGACCTGGAAATCCGATACCACTCTCGGCCAAGTCACACGTCGCAGAAATGAGCACCACCAGATGGACGGCTTCGCGAAGAAGGATAGTCTCAAGGACGGGCTGCAGGGTTTGGTGGAGTCCCTCCCTATCTCGCGGACAGGGCAACGACAGGAGGTTGAACAGCAACAAAAACAGCACCAACTGGTAGCTACCACCTCCACCACTTCACCTCGGCCGCAGAATGAATCCAACAGTGCCACTGAACTGCCTTCTCCACCTAAAACCACCATCAACTGGGGCCAGTCTAGTCTGCAGCCCAAATCCCGCTGGTCCAGGCCCTCGCTCTCCCCCATCACGCCGCCCTCAGGCGCAGTCCCGAAAATCCACCTCCCTCCGCCGCAGAAGAGACCAGTAAGCGCCGAGTCTCACCCACCCACAGCTCAGTCTTCAACAACAATGACATGCTCAATGCCCACGCCCATTCTCACGACAATCCCAAAGGCCCGGCCAGACTCCAGCACGGTCTCTCCCGAGCCATCGCCCTGTCTACCTGGCCACTTTCCCACACTGGCGAATACGACGACGGTGGATATGACGGACAAGACACCCAGCCCGGGTATCGCGCCTGTTGCGCGAATGATGCATAATCGTTCACAGTGGGAGAATGCTGAGATTATTGAGTGAATGGGTGGGTGCGGAATGAGGAATGTGCATGGCTTTCGGGTGGCTGCGTTCAGGTTAGCCATCTTTCTATGAGAGCCGTGAGACGTGGGGTGTGAGGTGAAGAAGGTGGTGATTTTGCAACCATGGAAGCGTGGACTTGGATTCTTTTATTGCCCAGGTTTTATCACTTTTCTTATCTTTGAGGTTTGCGAAACGGGTGCTTTTGGTGCATAGAGAAAAGTCTCTTCTTATTTTCTTTTGCACACTCGGACGGGAGGGGAAGGTCTCACTCCTTTTGGTTTGGCATTTCTGATACTGCATCTACACAGGTGTGATGAGAGGTAGTAGTCAGCTATCTACCTCGTCTATCAACTTATCGAAGAGGGATGACTGCTCTGGACCGAGCTTGAGGCATTCTTTCTTTATTTACGATTTTTTGCGAGCATTTCGATTCCGTATAACGGAGAAAAATCAACAACATTTTGAATCAACTCAGTCCGGGTATTTGAAGATATGATCTTGTTTTCATGTGCAGAGCTGTTCTTTGATATAAATGTAAATGGACATGATTTGAGAAATGCATAAGGTTTCTCAAGTGGACTATCCTTGTGCCTTTCTAGGCAAATAGTCTGATAGTCTGACGCCGGTTAATGCACTATAAGAATCAATAACGCCTCGCTATGCAAAGTACAAAATCCCACTTTAAAGTCTCGTCTAATTCCCCTTCTTAGGTAGCTCAGGACCCCAAAACGAATCCGCTTCTTTCTCGTACGTTTCACGCTCCAATTTCCGTCTCTTCGCTTTGCTCTCCTCCAGCTCACCGCCCTGCAGCGCATCTCGTTTCTGGGCTTGATTCAACTTGACCAGGTCGACCTTGTCTGGATCACGGCACATCTTGAGTTTGGCGATGAGGGTTTTGACTTCGGCTTGGTGCCTTGCTTCCTTGACAGCGCTCTCCTCCTTGGGCAGGTTGGCATGAACGTAGAGGCGGTGTGATGACAGAAGCTTGGCGCAGTCTTGTACTGTCTTCAACACCTTTTCGCGGATAGGTGAGGAGGTGGGGACTTTGAGGTCCAGGTAGAAAAGGGTCAGGGGTTCGTCGGCAAGCAAGTGAGCCCCGAGCCAGATCTGGGCAGGTGTATAGTGAAAGTAGGCGTCTGTGAGAACGGCGGTGCTCTTCAACGTCTTGGAAGCGTAGTACGATGTATTCTGAACACGCTTCTCCATGTCTTTGACGGTGGTGTTTGATGGAGGGCCATGCATTTTCAAAGGTAGCTGAAGCATTCTTTGTTGGATCGTATCTCCGCCCTCGTCGCCAGGACCCTCGTATCGTCCAGCCGCGCATTCCATCAGCTCCATGCAAGCGCCCTTGAGGCCTCGGAAGGGATGACGAACATCGAGATTATATCGTAAGCCCTGCATGACGACATACTCTGGCGCAAGGATGACTTCGCGACTTGACTTTGTGTTGGCGGCGAAGTCATCGAGGTTTGCCATGTTATTTTCGACCTTGGAGGCGAGGAACATGGCGGTGCGCGAGATGTTCTGGACGTGGTACGTCATGGGCGAGTTGTAGAGATAGAATCGGCGCAGAAACTGGATACATGTGGCCTGTAGGGAGTGGATGAGCAGGAGTACGACGGCAAGCATGGATCAGAGCATACCGTGACTTCAAAGGGAAACTTGAAGAAGTCGCCGAGCTTGATGGCGCGCTCGCAGAACTCATTCACGATCTTGAGCTCTTCGTCGCTCGTCAAGCAGTCGACTTCGCGGTCCGAGGTGACGGCATTGGGCGTATTTGCTCCGCTGCCGCTCTCGACGCCCGAGGCGGCCGCGTCGTTCTCTGCATCGAGGAGGCGCTGGGCGCGGATGCGGGCGACGTTGGCCTTGACGCGCTCTGTGGCCTGGCGGTTGGTCTGCTGGCGCTGGTCGGCAATCTGC
Source organism: Pyrenochaeta sp. DS3sAY3a (assembly GCA_001644535.1). Taxonomy (NCBI): domain Eukaryota; kingdom Fungi; phylum Ascomycota; class Dothideomycetes; order Pleosporales; family Cucurbitariaceae; genus Pyrenochaeta; species Pyrenochaeta sp. DS3sAY3a. The sequence goes on along the minus strand of KV441643.1, from coordinate 47,811 downwards.
TGCGGGGTGAAGGACCAGAGGCGCAGCTGGGTGGACTGGCGGTAGAGGTCGTCTTCGGAGAGCTTCATGGCGGATCACGGGTCACGGATCTCGGATCGCTGCTCTTGCTGATATCACGGATGCTCGAGGGTTTGTCGCGTCTCCACGTCGAGGAAGCAACCACGGTGCACGCGAGGGGCATGTTTAGCCGAGCGGCGTCTGCACCAGCAATCCTTCTCAAGCTCCTCCACCACGGCACTCGTCACGGTGCCTATCTGGACGATACCTACATCCTACATGCTATCAGTCTTGGACTTTTCCCCCACGACGTCACACTGCTAGCCGCTGCTCCTGATGGATCCTCAGGGACAGTGCGGCATCCCCAGTCACATGCACATGCACAGCTCAGGTACCGCACGCCAGGTCGCCAGGTTCCCGCGGATGCTGCACTCGACGCTCCATGTACACTCGGCCAATCATGCACGCGTCATCTCTTGCCTCTGAACTCCCATTGCCCTCAATTGTGCTCAACTTGCTCACTGCAACAACAGCCACTAACACCACTCGTCTCACGCCAGCACGCCCTCCTCGTCAACATGATTGTTTAAGTAGCACCCCTCTCCTCATCCTCATCCTTCGTCCCTGATGCCTCTCCCACTCTCCCTCCCGTCATCCGAACCAAAGCATGCCCAGCCTTCGCAACCTTTTCCCACCGCCGGCCGTTCCTTTGCCAAGAAACACCAGGGCGATCTCCTCTCTGCCTGCCCAGAGCATCATGGCCTCTGATAAGCACACCCCGGACAGCCAGAAATACCTCGTTGCTTGGTCCACTATCGTCATCCCGTCGGATTAATATTGCCCCTGCCCCCATGTTCGGTGGCTCCGGCCTGCAAACGGGCCGGCAATCTCGAGTGTTTTCTCTGAGACCTGCCGGTTGTTTACTGTACGCAGGTCCTGGGGCTGCCACACGGCGACCCAAAACCACAAAGCAGAATCCTGGACGCGTATTCCTACATCAACCCTGGCTCCCACCGCCAGGCAGCTGCAGCTCGGCTTAAAGGCTCTCATGATTACTGACAGTCTTTCCACCTTCTTGAAGATGCACTGGCGTCGGTACAAGGCACCCGAGCACGCTTTTGCTGTGGCGCACTCCTCATCCAGCACCTCTTGGCTCCTTCCTGATGCGGCAATGTAGTCTGCCTATCAGCGTCCGCGCTTACATAGGCCATCAACCACATCGGTGGTGCCCCCGCCTTGTTGTCGTCGTGCATGCTGGTGGTTACGAGCCGCAGTTCCCTGTCCGCCGTCTTTCTCGAATCTTACGCGGAATGCTCGCCAAGCCCCAACCTGCGCCCGCAGCAAATCACCGCCCGCCATGCATCCTCCCCCAGGCCTTTCCAAGAGCCGCCCAGCACTTTACTGCATGCCCATTTCAACGTTAATGCTTCGATACGGGCCTTGGATGCCAATGCTAAAATTTCGGAACATCTGGGATAGGAAGGTATCTTAATGATAGTCATCAATGGCGTATCGCACGCGACCGTCCATGAGCGACGAGATGCAGATGCCATGGTTCCGCAGCATGAAGCAAGTCATATAAGAACCCCCGCGAGCCACCCAGATTCCCGGTCCATCAACTGCCAGCTCGTCAATCCGCAGTCTTGTTCGCAATCATGAAGTGGGCTACTATCGCCACGGCCTTGTTGCCATTGGCTTCAGGCCATGCTTTCACCTCCGAGGAATATGCTTCCGGAGAGGTTATGGAGCTGATGATGGCCGGAAAAGAGGTTGGTCTTCACTTTCAGCCTCGTTGCGATCAAATGCTTACAATTTTAGGCTGCTTGGGCGAAACAGCGTGCCGCGGGTGCCTACGATAGCAAGAAGTGGAATGGCTTTCACAAGAAGCGCTCCGAGAAGAACAAGATTGCTTGCAAGCATGGTCGTGTTGAGGCCGTCAAGGGCGATGCCGACCAGACTTACAAGTGCAAGAACATTGTTAGTATCTATTTAGCCGGTGCGTGATTTTCTAGCTTACCATTCTCGTAGGACTTGTATGACTTCCAGACGCACGAGGAGCTTGGTGATGCTACCGGTGAGGGCTCTGGTTCGTGGGGTTGGACCCACAAGGGTCGCGAGTTCATCGCCATTGGCCAGACCTCGGGCACCGCGTTTGCTGAGGTCACCCGGGACGGCCAGCTTGAGTACCTTGGTCGTCTGCCTGCCCAGAACGACTCCGTCATTTGGCGTGAAATCAAGAAGTCCGGTGACACCCTAGTCGTTGGATCTGAGGGTATCGGTCACGGTGTGCAATTCTTTGATTTGAAGAAGCTTCTCAAGCTCTCTCCCAAGAACCCCAAGACCTTCGATATCAAGAAGGACATTGGCTGGCTTAACCTTACCCAGGGTATTGCTGGTCGCTCCCACACCGTCGTCACCAACGAGGAACTCAACTACGCCGTTGCCAACGGTTGTGGAGGCCGCCCTGGCCGCAACGACACCTGCCACGGTGGACCCATTTTCATCAACATTGATGATCCCTACAAGCCTTTCGTTGAGGGCTGTGCTGGTCAGGACGGCTACACCCACGATGCTCAGTGCATCGTCTACCGTGGTCCCCACAAGAAGTACTATGGCCGTGACATTTGCTACGGTTACAACGAGGATACCCTCACCATCTACGATGTCACCAACAAGAAGGGTGTTGGTGCCGCGACCATCATCTCACGCACTCCTTACAAGGGCGCCTCGTACACTCATCAAGGCTGGGTTATCGACCCCTACTGGCAGACCTACCTCTTCATGGACGATGAGCTCGATGAGGGTCAGATCGATCCCAACCGCACTGCTGTCGACTCTCCAGCCAAAGATGGTTTCCCCGTAACCTACATTTGGGACATCCAGAACCTTGAGGCTCCCAAGGTCAGCGGTCTTTACAAGTCCACAGTCCGCTCTGTCGACCATAACCAGTACATCTATGACGGTCTTAACTACCAGTCAAACTACCAGGCTGGTCTCCGTATCCTTGACATCAGCTCCGTTCCTCGCTTCCCCGATGGCTCCAAGATCGAGGAGATTGCCTACTTTGACGTCTACCCTCCGGATGATTCCAAGCCCGGTGCTGGTGACGCTCTCTGGGACGGTGGTACATGGTCTGCCTTCACCTTCGAGAAGTCCGGCTTCGTTGTCGTCAACACTATTGACCGTGGTGTTTTCGTCGTCAGGCAGACCGGCGGAAGGGGCAAGGGCAAGTACTGGGGAAAGTACTAAGCGGATCACCCAAAATGATGACCTGACGCCTGAATGGCGATAATGGTAATGATTATTAGCTAGATCATAAATGAAAATTAATGACTACCTCTAAAGTTATTTCCAATGTTTATCGTGATCTCAACCTAAACGACTGACGTGATACTCGTTTCTTTTCGATTTGCCATTATTAATGTCCACGGATTCGACTTGATCAATCTACTCAGGTGGTCGGCAAACTTTTCACCCAATCAATCACATGCTTGCATCTTCAACACTCATCCCGAACCCATCCCAACAAATTGGTATTTGGTTCCTGGAATTTACCAAACTCCCGCTCAACCCACCAACCAGGAATCTTGCATCCAAGGATTCCAATCCCACGGTCCCGCTGTACTGGTCGAGCCTTGAAGATTTGCGGTGTGATGTGTTGAGTTGGGTCGTACAAGCCTTTCCGCTTGCGCTTTCATCCGGTGTTGGATTTTGATGGAGTACGGTGATAGCCGTTGGGAATACGAGAAAATGCACAATGAGCCTAGACTAGGACTACCGGTATCAGAAATAAGCGAGTGATTCTGGGCAGAGCGGAGAATGGGGGTAGGGGGGTTACGGAGGAACCAGACAGATGGGAATTGGGATCGGGTGGGGTGGATGTAAGGGGTGAACGAGTCGCTACCTAGATAGTATAGTACGCCCAAGTGCGCGAATCTCCTGCCCTGTACATCCGTTGCCTCGGGTATGTTTACCTCGAATTTGCTGGGCGAAGGCCGATCGGACTAAATGGTGTGCTTCTTGGCTGCAGTGGGGAAGTGGAATACACCTGCCAACAGAGTGCAGCTTTCGGGCCGTTACCTATCAAGGAGTGGGTCTGCCTAGGTATACTGCATCTTTAGTGACCAATTACGTGGTATGGTGAGAAGAGTATGAGTGCCTACAGTAATGAAAGTATTCCCATTTGGAAGTTTTCGAAGAGTTGGACATCAGAGTACAGCGTTGCGGGACCGTCTTGATGGATTCATGTCAGCACTGACCACAGGATAGTAATCGAGGGTGATGTTATTTACTACCATAAAACCGGGGAGTGATGGACAAGTAATGAAGCGCAGAATAGAAGCAAGTTCACAGTGAGAATACATATCATGCAAGGTTCAAAGCTACAAAACGGATTATAGCAGCATATCAACGTCCATCTTACAGGTCTGCCTACGTACTCTTGGCCGCTCTTGCCAGAGCATATATGTGGATGTTTCGACCAAATTCGAGAGACATTCGCATAGTAAATTCCCAACCAAGGCCACAGCATGAAAATAGCTGAAACTCTATCAGAATGAAGTATCAGTCTAAGCTACGTAGCACAGTATCTCAGACCAAGCCATCTCAAGGGCTAAATCCTGTTTTGACTACGCTCTTCTTGCTCGGGTTGCCTCCTACGAGGAGCAGATTGGTTAGCAAGATGTTACTTGCGAAGCTGCCACCAAGAAACGCCCTAAACATGTATCCAATATTCGATCATTCTGTCACATACGACCACAGGACACTGAAAACAGAGCTTCCCGTTCGCTCAGCTGTACTTAAGCAGTGTACCGGCGTACTAGTAATCAGGTGGGTGACCACTGGTGAATCCATGCTGTTGTATGTTTTTGTTATGTTTTTTTGCTGCTTGGAAGATGTTTGCTGCTCGCATTCCTCGAGTAGTTCTTGATCTGAAAGGCCAGGACTATTAAGGTGTTCCTCGATCTAAAATCTTACTCTCGCCTGAAGGCACAACGTTGAACCGTGCTTCGAGATTCATGATGTGTAGAGGATTCCAAGGCGATCGAGGGTATACTAGTCGCTTGCATATTAGGATTTAATCCTTGCTTACTCAATTTGGAATGCGGTTTAAAGAGCTAGATACAGGTTGTCTCACTTTAGCGTGATGCGGGGAACTGTAGCGAGACTACCGTGGCGTCAGCATCGTCCATGTCTTGCCTCGATTATTGAATAGTTGAACTCAATATACTTTAACAAGTGTAATACTTTGGTCTTCTTTCGATACTTCTTATCACGCTATCGAGTTTATATCTGTCCGCTTGGAACGGCATCATCTCTTTCCGGGAAGTTGTTGTATACTTGATTTCGTAAATTGTGCTCTGTAAGCTACTTAAGTACCTAGGCACACACCAGGCGCTATGAAGGGCGGTCCGTATTGCATGCCATATTGGAAGTTTATATATACCTACCTAAACAGGTAGGTCACACTGGAACACCTCGATTACGATGCATGAGAGACATTTTAATCCTGCTTTGACATTGTTTTATGGCCCCATTGCCTTTTTGCATAACCGAGCATGTCAGCAATCGCCCAGCTTGCATCTCGAGCATCATCGAGGCATCCAGGTTTTGCTTTGACTTGTTCCTGGCGATGTTACTCGTCGGCAGACGTCCGCCTAGAAGATCGCTAGCGCATTCGGCGGTGACCCAACCAGACCAGGAATATTGAGCGGCACAGATGTAAGCAGGAACGAATAACGGCCCGTCTTCTTGCAATGAGCTGAAAGCGCCTTGAGATCCCACAGTTCACCTATGGACATGCCAAACATGGAGAGTAGCCATGGATGAAGTACTATAAAGAATAAGTTTCAAAACTTGTAAATCCTATAATAAGATGTGCTTACCGAGACCTTCGAGAGGCGCCAGCTCTCTTTGCTCGTTCAACGGCGGTAGCGCCTCGAACGCCCACGCATCGCCCGCTACGGCTGCAAAGTGCTGATTCCAGAGCCACTTGGCTGTCTCCTTGGTCCCGTCCACACCAGTGATTTTCATTTGCGCCATTTTCGCAAAGTCAGCTGGCGTGGGGGCGTCGAGCACTTCGGTGGCACCAGTGCGGACGATCAGCACATCTCCTGGGCGAAATTCCACGTTCTGGTACTTTGCAATGGCTTCCATATCTGCGACTGTGATGCGATGTCCATCGAATGGCTGGCAGATTGCTTCGTCGCCAGATTTCCCTTCTTGCCGCGCTTTTGATTCATACCAGGCTTTGAAGTCTATCAGGACACCGCGAGCGACAAGACCTCCGGCTTTATGCCAGTGGTCTAAGGTGGGCATCTTATTTTCTTCCGTGCTGGATGCAGAGAGGCCTTCCTTGGTAATTTGAATACCGTTGTACGCAAGCTTGGTCTTTTGATCTTGCCAGTGTGCAAGACTGTCCCATTGGCTCGTTTTCTAAAGAGCTGTCAGAACCTTTATGTAGAGGTTGGAAAGAATATTCACCTGCGTATTGAAATTGATCTCATCGTCCCAACCTTCACCCGAACCAAGACCTGCTTCGCTAAGGGTCATCACTTTGTGTACCGGGTCGATACGACCTGGCACCGGGAATTTAAAAGCATTCAAAGGCCAACTATGCAATGTAAGCTGAACGTTCAAGAAGGATTGCTTTGTATCTTTAGCATACTTGAGTGATATTGACACCCCATCTCTGGCCTCTTTGCATGCTGCAGCAACTACTTTGGGCGTAAGAAGATTCAATGTGCCTCGCAAGTCTTTCTGTCCTTCTTTGTCGAATACGCCCCAGGCGCAGCCCTGAGGCATGCCCTCTACGACTGGTAAATCATCAAAATCGGGGATGGAAGACGACATGGTAATTTCAAATTCGAGGAAGACATTTCAATACTGGGCATGTTTTGACCATGTAATGGACTTTTGGCACGACTAGGCCGGCGCAATACCGTTCCGTCCCCCGCAGTTGGTGACAGGCTGAGGTACACGGGCGAGGTTTGGCAGCATGCTGGGTAATATCGGACAATGGTTGTAATTGGCTGCGACGCACTTCTTGTGTGACAACGCCCCACATGTACTGCAGAGGATCAACTTTTGATCAGCACGAAGCCAAACTTGTACGGTGCATACGGCGTCCACTCGAATTCAGCAAGCGAGAGCGGTTCAAAAATGCTCGTTCCCGCCTCAAAGCTGTTTCTACAACAAATCGCCTACTATCTCACGTCATACCAGAATCTAGGCGAAGTAGTGGTAGAGTTTCACACCATACGCAACTTATAAGCACTAGTGGTCTCTCACAACGACCTCAACGTATAAATTTCCATTACGAGTACATTCTCTCCAGCAATCATGCCCAATATGTCGACTGTCATCGAGTCCAACGAGTCTTCCATTCCCGCCGAGCAAAAGTACTTTGTCGAGGCAGCTAAGCGTAAAAGAGCGGACGGAACAAAGCAATACGAACAGCTTCATTTCAGTGAAAATGAGAAGCTTCGCAGTCTCGCAGACGATATTTTTGCCGACCATGAGGCTCTCGACAAGATTCCCATTCCCATCGGTTCAGGAGACAGTGTCAAGTTCCTCATCTTGGGCGCTGGCATAGGCGGAATTGTGATGGCCATCAAGTTGATCAAGCAAGGCTTCACGCCTGACCAAATCCTCCTAGTGGAGACTGCGGGCGGCGTTGGCGGAACATGGTATTGGAACCGCTATCCAGGTCTTCACTGCGACGTCGAGGCCTACTGTTACCTGCCTCTACTCGAGGAAACTGGATACATGCCCAAGCAGAAATACTCTTCAAGCGTGGAGATCCGCAAATACCTTGAGGACATTGTCAAGAGATTTGGTCTCCAGGACCGGATTGCGTTCCGCTCTGAAGTCAAGACCCTCGAATGGGATGCAGAGCTCAACGCTTGGAAGACCGATTTGATATCTCGACGTGGCCCGAAGGGAAAAGACGAAAGCAGTATCCCAATTAAGGCAGACTTTGTGAACATTGCCAGTGGACTATTCCCATACCCACATGTGCCGAGAGTGCCTGGTATAGCAGATTTCGAAGGTCCGATGTTGCATACTTCCCGATGGAACTACGACATCACTGGAGGCTCAAGCGACGTCGCATTTCCCGAACTCGAGAAGCTCAAGGGCAAACGCGTTGGCTACATTGGGACTGGAGCAACAGCAATCCAGGCCGTGCCCATCATTGCCAAGTACGCAAAAGACTTGTATATTTTCCAGCGTACTCCCTCCCAGGTCAACGCTCGTAATCAACGCGAAACTGATCCCACGGAATGGCGCGAGAAGATTACTGCGAAGCAAGGATGGCAGAGGCATCGGATGGAGAATCTTTCGGAGCACCTGCAGGGCAATTTACTTCCGGGAGACAATGATCTAGTCGACGATGAGTGGACCAAACTCGAGGCATATTGTGCCATTATTGGAAGCGATCGATTTGGCGAAATTGCGCCAGAAAAGGCGCAAGAACACATCGGAACGCTACTCGCTCTCGATTCCAAGCATAACGCAGAAGCCCGCGAACGTATCGCGCAGATCGTCAAGAATCAGGAGACTGCCAGAAATCTGACACCTTGGTATCCGACTTGGTGCAAACGACCAACGTTCAGTGACACGTACTTGGAGGCATTTAACAACGAGAACGTTCACCTGATCGATACGGATGGTCGAGGTATCGACAGCATAACTCCCAAGGGCGTCGTTGCCAACGGACAAGAATATCCTGTTGATATCCTGATATTGAGTACCGGATACCGTTCACCTACAACGGGAGGGGACCCTGGATCTCGCATGGGCGTTGAAATCGTGGGTCGCAACAGGCGTCACATGGCGACCAAGTGGGACGAGGAAGGATTGAGCACACTCCACGGAGTCTTTTCGAACGGCTATCCCAACCTCTTCTTCCAAAGCGCCGCCCAAGCCGCTGCCACTGCAAACTACGCCCATGTGATTGAAGTTTTGAGCGAGCATATCGCTGGTATTATTGCTGAAGGGCATCGAAGGGCGACCGACAAGCAATCAAATGTTGTAATCGAAGCCGGGGTTGCAGCAGAGAACATATGGGGGATGCGAATTGCGCAGGGTGCAGCTTTCTTTGCTGGGTTTGCAGTGTGCACTCCAGGTTATCTCAATTTGGAGGGTGAAAGCCTTCAGATGCCTCCTCCAGACGATCAGGCTGCCATGATGAAGAAGGCGAAAGCTGCAATCTGGAGAAAAGGTCTAGTGGATTATACTCGAGAGATTGAGAACTGGCGTAGCGATGGAAAACTGGATGGCGTGGAGATTACGGTTGTTGGGTAGATCGTTTGTTCACTGTCTGAATTATTTGCTCCCTGAAGTTAGATATCAGGACGACAAATAGGAACATCACTCCCCCGGCCCGATAAATCGCGTGTCACGAAGCGACTTTCCTAGATATGAATGTGAAGCTTACTCATCCTTACACCCATCAAGCCCCATCAGAAGCGCTGATATAATCAGCATCTTACAACCCGAGGTTCTGCAATAAGGTGGCAAGTACAACGCATGCATGTCAAAACCTTGTCAAATCCCTGAGCATACCGTTTCTTAATAGTTATCTACTACACATGATTATAGTTCGGTCATGTTCCAGTTCATCAACGTTGGTCATCCGGACGAGATCAAACAAAAGAGAAACCAAAGAAGCATCAAACAACACGCAATCCGAAGAGGTATTGAGAAGAGTAAGCCGGAACGAGACAGACGGAAGGATGTCTTTGTGCCTGTCAAGTTCGATGACGCTAATGAGCTGGCGCATCGAACCAAGGCGATTCTCAGTCCAAGATTCATGCGAGCTCCTTCCATGGCCCTGATGGATCCTTTTGATACACTTTGTGCAAGTCCAGAGCGGCTCCGCGTGTTGATGAATCATCGTAAGTGTCTCCTTCTCCTATACATGCTCATCTCACGGGGTTCTGACTCTGAACAGCATCGGCGAGGCAGGCAGGAGAGCCCATATTCTGCGTTGAAGGAACCGGAAAACTCTACTTCCAGGGCTTGGAGGCTGTTTTCAAGGGTGCTTTGATCGATCCTGTCCTCTTTAACGCCCTTTCTCTTATGCTTGCACTAGCTGCGCATAACAATTTCCCCAACGTTGAGATCCTAGTTTATCGTGGAAAATTGTTGGACAGTCTCACCACAGCCACGAAAGACGAAGGATTGAGACCCCGATTATCAACCATCACGGCTATGTTGATGTTGATTGGATATGAATACCGCGTAGATGGTTCGGACTGTGAGGGTATTGCTGTTCATATCCGCGCCGTCCAAGTGATGCTGCAAAGGTACGGCGATCCTCATGAGCCGATCATTGAGCAGTTGCACCGTGCATTATTCTGGCAGGATCTTCTGAGTTGTCTCCTCTTAGAATCGCGCCGAGTTATCTCACATGAGGATTACTCTGAATATCGAGCCTTGAAATTAATGGACGGCACCGAAGAGGTGCCTACAGGATTCTTTTCGGTCATCCACATATTTCAAGAAGATTTTGTTGCAATACTTCAAGACATCCAACTGCTCTGCACGCTGGTCGACGAAAGCAGGCGACCTTTCGAAGAGCTCCCGATGGACAGCTCCCAGGCGAACTTAGAGTCTCGCATGGTAGACCTTTTGAGCAAAGCTAAGCATTCTTCGAATCTGAACATCGTGTACAGAACATGCATCTTCGCCGCATACTTGTGTACATACAATCTTTCCACTGGCATTTGGATGGGATATTTCGTCCCGGAAGTTTGCGTAGACCAAATCTATCGAAGTGTGACTGAAGCAACTCATGATCAGTTTGCGCCCAAGGTGTTGCTCTGGGTTCTTTCCGTGGCCGGGGGATTGACCCAACGGAATGTTGTCAAGAAGCGCTACATTGAGCGAATAAGGACCATTGGACGCCATCTTGATGGATTATACCAAGACCTAGATACTTTCATGGGCGTCATGAAAGAGTTCATCTGGTGTGAACGGACCATGGGCGAGAAAATGTCTAGTTTCTGGAGGGAGCTGCACAATCCGCTTCCTGCATCTTAGGAATGGCCATGATCGCCGATCTTTGACGTCGAGCTTATTGTCTCTCGATGTACTATTTGGGAGAATAGTGGGCGAAGTTCAAAAGAAGTGCGAAGGGCGCAAGGGCAAAGATGAGGCCGCACCTTCCTATTTGGACCTAGTGGGTAAACGGCCATCCATTCATAACATCAACTCTTGAAGACGCCCGGCCTGCAAAATTTCAATACCAGTTCTTCTACATGGCCATCATCGTACGTGACGTCTCGGATGGAGACATTCAACGAGCATGTGAGATTGAGATTCAAGCCTACACTGGCAGTGCTTTGAGTCCAATCCTCGCCCCCGGACCATTTCCACCAGATTCACTCCAGCAACGAACCACCCAAATGATCAATATGAGAAAAGACGACCCTACAGCTGTCTATCTGCAAGCCTTTGATGAGGAAACCGGCAAGATGATCGCGTTTGCTAAATGGCACTTGCTGGAGACGCCCGAGCAAGCAGGGAAATCAACCAGACCAACTAGTTATGGGGCCGGAAGAAATGCAGAAGCGTGCTCGTTATTCTTTGGCGGTATGGCAGAAGGAAAGAAGAGGGTGATGGGCGATACTCCACATCTTTGTAAGCAAAGTTTGCCCTTGTTGTCTGGAACAACCGGGCCTCTGTTCACCCTTGACTGTTGACTGACCTTATGCAAGACCTCCATCTGCTGCACGCAGACCCCGAGTTTCAAGGTCGAGGAGCTGGAAGCAGACTGATAGAATGGGGCACGAAGAAGTCAGATGAGCTAGGTCTTCCCGCTTTCCTTGAGGCCAGTGCTGAAGGCCACCGACTATACAAGAAGCATGGCTTTGAAGATGTTGAGATTCTCAAATTTGACTTCACGCCTTTTGGTGGATCTGTACATGAACAACCTTTGATGAGACGTGAGCCATCGAGGTCATCGTAAAGTCTTGGTATTGTTCATCAAACTCACACTCAATACTTTTGCAAGAATCAGCATCGAAATTCAAGTGTCGTAAGCCAGTATGGCTCTTGTTTTCCATCTGATGTTATGATAGGGATGCCGACTGTGCACATGTGCAGTACCAATGTGCTTAGCGTCATTGCCTTGTTTGGTTGTGCTTGAGACTGAGACCCATGGAACAGCGCAAATGCACCACAGGCAGACGGCATGCGGTGAATCAAACAATGTGTAGACGCTGCATGATGCTGCAAAACTAGCTAAATGAATACCATCATCTGTGCGACAGGATGAGCGCATGCAGTCGCCCATTCCAGCAGCCCACGGCCTCTGCGCGCTGATTGGGTCGCAAGCGCCAGCTGCCTTTCAAGGGTCGGGTCGCCATCCTTGCACTCAGCTGCTGCCCAGCACCCACCCACTCTCGACTCACTCAACAACCCGCCCGCGCCTCTGCTGCCTGCAAACATTTCCATCACGGTACCGCACCTCCACATCGCTTTTCATCGACTTTGCGCTGGGCAAACCAATGCGATAGTCGATGCGAAACTTTTAGTACCCAAACTGAGAGTTTTCGAGCGCGTTCGTGGTCGAACCCGGCGTCGCGAGGGCGCGGAGAGGCCACCTGGCCGCACTCCCTCTGCGCTCGCCTCCCATCGCAGGATCTGCCTCGCAACAGATCACGTGCCACAACAACACCGCCTCTGTTCGTGAGTGCGCTGCACCACAACAGCCATGGCGCAACGAGTCACGGGACAGCGCTTTCGCCAGCGCAAACTATCTACAAAGCAAAATCTAGCTATAGTTCGGGAAGACGATGTTGATCCTGTCGCTGACGACGAGGCCTCGCGCCACATTACCAAGTTCGAAACTGGTGTTGAGAAGGGCGAAGAGATCGTAAGTCGCGCTAATTCCCTTCCAGTCCCATCGCACGTGACATGCCACGCCTCTGGTACAATCATGTCTCTTGCTTACCTTTTTGTCTTGTATCCTGTGTTAATACTATCAACAGGAACACCATCTGCAAGCCGTCATCTCTGCAGCGCAGGCTGCTGCTCAAGGCTCTACTGGCGGACAAATTGCGCAACTATACATCCCCACCCCAGAAGCAGTTGCTAGCAAGTTGCAGTATGAAAATCTTTACCCCAGACAGTTCACACAGCCCGCAACATACATCCGGTTCTCTTCCACGGTGGAGGACACGTCCGGAGTTCCCTTCTGCATGTCGGAAGACGATGTCATCTTCCTCGACGACTTCAACAAGAAGCGAGGAAATAACCCGCCATGTTCGGAAGATGAATTTGAGGAGGTGATGCAGTTCTTTGAAGAGTGGACAGCAACTAAGCAGCCTTATGCATCTCTAGACAATGCTCCCGTACTTCCCTTCGAAGAAATCGAGCCAGGCCTCAATGCAAAAGTCGGCGAATCCGCGCGGCGCTTCGCGAGAGACATCTACTTCCACTGGAGAAGCCAGAGGGTGTTGAGAGGGAACCGACCGTTGATCCCATCCTTGAAGTTTGAGACCAACCTCGACACCGATGACTCTGACCCGTATGTTTGCTTCAGGCGTCGCGAGGTCAGACAAGTCCGAAAGACTCGAGGCCGTGATGCGCAAGTAACGGAGAAGTTGAAAAAGTTGAGGAAAGAGCTCGAAGAAGCCCGGTTGCTCATGTCCCAGGTGAAACGTCGCGAGATTATGATGAGAGATCAGCTTGTTGCAGAAAAGACCATCTTTGAGCAGCGTCATGCCGTCAAGGAGATCAAGAGAAAGCTGGGCATCAAGGGTGATGATGAAGAACTCCTCATCACTCAGAAGGTTCGTTCCCGGCAACTAACCCAGTCTGCATCACGAGTTGCTAACGTAATACAGCCTGCCCCGAAGCCAAAGCGCCCGGCTGATCTCGAGAGAGTACGCCAGAATATTCCCGGAATGAAACCACAGAATACTCGGCCCGATGGTCGGTTGGTTGACAGCGATCTCGTGTATCTGGAGGAGCAGCAGACCAAACGCACCGAGGCAATCGACAGCTTCGTCGAAGACAATCTGTCCAAGCATCAGAAATGGAACGTGGGCTGGGTCGATGCTACGTGGCGTCCCATTACACCACCGCTTGAACAAGCATCAGCAAGGAGCGACTTCCGCACTGTGTTCACGGAGAGTCAACTTCCAACGCCACCGGCTTCTGTGTCTGAGGATGGTGCTAATGCCATGGAAGTAGATGTCGTGAAGCAACAGGTTGATCCAAGAAGAAATGCTCCTATGCGATTCGGAACTCCGCCTGAGGATGTCCCTTTCCAGCAGCAGAGTCGCTACCGGCGCCGTATGGGTCGGGGAGGCCGTATAATGATGGATCGGCGAGCCGTAAAACGACCGGATGGCGTCGGTAGGATCGATGACCGTACCGCTGATCGCTGGAAGTTCTCTGGCGACAGTAGCGAGGACGAGGAAATCTATCCGGTCGACTGGACTGATAACATGCATATCAGATACCGCATCATGATCGAGCGACAGGGCGAAAAGTCTACGCCACAGCAACCTGCTGCAGGCGCACCTCGAAGGTCGATTGATAACCATAACCGATCCGCATCAGGCCACCTCATGCCGCCCACGCCCACTGCTCCGAATGCCGGTGGCAGGTAGTTCAACCGGTCGTCGCTTTTCATCTTCTTCTCCCGTGGTGTTAATGGTGGGTTACTCAGACAAACAAGTCTTGGTTTAATGGCGATATATACCCTTTGTTTTACAGGTTCCCAAAATCGGGAGGGGAATCTATCGAGATTATGTACATTTAGGATCCGGTGGAGTGGGTTCGACAAAAATTCCTTGGTCGAGTAGAGGGCACGAGCACCACAAGAAAATACTGTAGAGTAGATTAGCTGCTGTGTCATATCATACCAACACATTATGGGCCAAGAAGTAAAAAAAATCAAAACATACCAATCACGTTTCCTGGTTGTTGCATGGTGTGGTTCTGATCTTGATCTTTGAAGGCTCTCGTTGATCGATGAGAGCTCATGGATGGCGTCTTTGTGGAATCACCCTTCGACGCATTCAAGCTCTTGGCTTCTTCCCTGTCCCACCCATCTCCACGTCCCCCTCTTCATCAACACTTCTTTGTCTTTTCGACACTATACCTTCTCTCGCCAGCCTCTCTGATAGTGCGTCTTCTGCTTGAACCAGTAGCTTTTTCTCACCAATACGCACTGCCAGCGCCATGGCGATACGACGTTCCTTCGGTCCGGCATCAGCAGAGTTGACTGCTGTTGTGGTCTGCTGAAGGTCTTGGTCTAGCGAGGTGGAGTATTGTGCGATTCGAGCATGAATGAGTTTGTGCAATAGCTTGATGCCTTCGGCGGTGTTCTTCTCTGGCTTGGGCAGCTTTCCTTTGCTTTGGAGACGCTCGAAGTCATCTACGGGAAGGAGCAGGGTCTCAATGACGATTATGAGTTCTGGCGATATGCTCTCCTGTAAAGTGAACGGGTCGCTGAAGGTAATGTCGTATCCTGAGTCGACAACTTCTTGCTCGTCCAGATATCGGAGTCGTTCTTCAGACCAGATTCCTTCATTGGTAGCTACTTCCTCGAGGAGTCCTGCAGGTATTTCGACGACATCGTATTGTGTATAGTTGTCGGTTATGTAACCGTAGCGTCGTAGCAGATCGGATCGGGGAAGTGGTCCATAATCATTGTAGATTTCGTCTCCGGCTCTGATTGGCATCAGTGCCTTCATTTCAAGGTAACCGTGCTCGTGGAACAGGCGTGCGTTGCACCGGTCTGCGTCTGCATTAAGCATGTCGGCGAGGGGAACCATTGCTTTTGGGAGAGTATCGTCCTCGTCCTCGCTCGCATATCCTTCTTCATCGACATCTTTGTTGGGGGTAGCGGGCTCCACATCGAATGCGTACGCCATAATCAAAGAGCCCATTTGATGCATAAGGAGAACGTTGCTATCGTCCCGCATCTCTTCGGCTCGTTGTGGCGCTCGATCATCGCCGGCAAAGAAGACCTCTGCAAACTCCCTGATCACAGGGATCAACTGCTCTTTGAACAATTCATCTGCTCCGGCTTTCCCAATCTTGTGTACCACAGCGCTGGCTTGGAGTTCTGCCAGTTCATCCTCGGTCCAGAACATGAGAGTATTAAACTCAGTGGAAAGGATGGAGAAGTAGGGGGACCAATTCGAAGCTGGACCGTTGAGGTGTTCGTATAGCATGACTAGGATGAGGGACAGCCATGGGCCGAGCTGCGCAAAGGTGGCAGCGGGGATCTCGGTAGAAAGGATGGAGTTCTCGACGCTGAGGACGGCGGAGCGGGGAATACGGAAGAGAACCTCATGTTCAGAGATGTCCTCGTTTGCTACTATACGCGTGTTCAGTTTTGTCCCACTAATGCTGTAATATTACTCGGTGAAGATGAACTGTCAGTAAAGCATTGACTTACCAACGCCTCTGCCGGCATTCGCACGTCGCAAGTCCTCTAACTTGATCTTAGGACTGATATCTGCTCCAGACTGTTTTAGCCAAGCCAGAAAAGCCTGACTGGCCGCGTCAAAGTCTGCCATTTGGGGAGCTGGAGGTGGTAGTTGAGAGGTGGGACATCTGGAATATCGTCAGGTGGATTATTTAGCGGGCCCATTGAATGGCCGAACCGAAGCTGCATTGCTCCTATTGGCCGGTCAAGCATCCCACTCTAAACTTGATAATTATTCATAGGGCGGCAGGCAAAGAATTTCAGTTGGAGTGAAGACGAGGTAGTTAGTCACCCAAAGTGACCAGTTATCATTGTTTTAACGTACTCCTATCTCGCATGGAGGAAGACTACTGTTGTGCTCGGCGCGGGATAGATGGGCTTTGTACAGTAGCAAACGATACAACCCATCATGTAGTCGCTAACATAAGGTAATTTTAAAAGAGATAAAGATTCCGCAGAAAACTAAGCTTTCCCTCCAATTGATACTAAACAATCTCAATCTTACTCTGGTACGACCTTCGCGTTCAACGTATCACCATCCAAACTGCGTCAGCCCTATGAAAAAGTTTATCGATAAGCAACGTCACCCCTCATTCCCAAACGCGCGCGCCCTACAATTTAAGCATCAATCACATAAACCCACTATGATCGCAATAGGTCTCGAAGGCAGCGCCAACAAAATCGGCATCGGCATAATCTCGCATCCAGCACCCAACAAGCCACCCATCATCCTCGCCAACCTCCGACACACGTACATTTCCCCACCTGGCGAGGGCTTCCTACCCAAGGACACGGCAATACACCACCGAACATGGGTTGTTCGGCTGATAAAACAAGCTGTGAGGCAGGCGGGAGTCAAAGTAGAGGATATCGATGTTGTGTGCTATACTAAAGGGCCGGGAATGGGTGCACCGCTGCAGAGTGTAGCACTCGCGGCGCGGACGATAAGTCTGCTTTGGGGGAAGCCGATGGTCGGCGTGAACCATTGCGTGGGACGTGAGTCTCCTGAAACCCGATAATTATAGATATCGAGTGCTGACTATGACCACTAGACATCGAAATGGGCCGTTCCATAACCAACGCCTCCAACCCCGTCGTTCTCTACGTCTCGGGAGGCAACACCCAAGTCATCGCCTACTCAGCACAACGGTACCGCATCTTCGGCGAAACTCTCGACATTGCAATCGGGAATTGTATTGACCGGTTCGCACGCACACTCATGATACCCAACAACCCATTCCCAGGGTACAACGTCGAGCAACTAGCGAAGAAGGGGAGCAATCTACTGGATTTGCCGTATGGAGTGAAGGGCATGGATGCAAGTTTCTCGGGGATACTGGCAGCAGCAGATTTACTAGCCAGGGGACTTGACGAGAGTCTACCAGATGATAAGAGATTGAAGACGGAAGAGGGCGAGCTAGTAACAAGAGAGGACATGTGTTTCTCGCTCCAAGAAACCATTTTCGCCATGTTGGTTGAGATCACAGAGCGTGCCATGGCGCACGTGGGGTCGCAGCAAGTTCTTGTCGTTGGCGGCGTAGGGTCAAATGAAAGATTACAGCAGATGATGGGCATTATGGCAAGAGACCGAGGCGGCAGCGTATTCGCAACCGACGAGCGATTCTGCATTGATAACGGTATTATGATTGCGCATGCGGGGCTGCTGGAGTACTCTACGGGCGTGACCACCAAGTTTGAGGATACGACGTGTACGCAGCGATTTAGGACTGATGAGGTGTTTGTCGGTTGGCGAGATTGAGAGGGAAAATGATGGGTTGCAAGTGTAGGCGAAGCAACGACGAAAAGATACCCACATATACAATGGAAGTAAACCCAGTCATTTGATCGCCAATTCAAGATTGAGCGACGAAGATAATCTCATTTCCGTACACAAGAAACGCTTTATGAACTAATTAGCGCGTGTCTGCTCTCCGTCAGAGACGATCCTTCGACCGACTTGAGTAGTGAAAAGCATACTATGTACCAAGATATCTAAATTCCTTACAACTACTGAAACACTATACAGTCCTTGATTCCTTTGAATCCCTCCAACAAGATCATACTCTTATTCGACAAAATCACACTCGCTATCCTTTCATTTCCTCTGCCCACTGTCTCCAGACTCACGATCAGGTAGTTCACCAACAACCACCTATCCGAATCGTACCCCGTATTGATACTACACCAACCTTCCCAGCCTTCGTACCCTCGTACTCTCGGACCCTCGTATCCCCCGCATAGCTAGGGTGACAGCCTAAGAGGTTTCCATCGCGCATTGTCCTATCCGGAAGACGACGGATGTCAGACGCGCGCAAAGCGGGTCTAGCCGCCAGGCACAACGCAGGTACGAGAAACCCCGATTGCAGATCCCCGCATGTTGATCCCAGGATCTTTGTCGAGCGCTGCGGAACCGTTCGGAAAGAGGGGTCGGAATCGAAAGACGTGGTGCTTTGCGGTGAGGGGTGGTCTGACTTTGTGGTGCGACTAGGCGTACAGAGAGACGGTATTGGACGGATAGACGATGGGATGTGAAAAAGTAAAAAACGTCAGCAAGCTTGCCATTAGGCGAGGCCTGGATTCGTATTGATTCTATCTAATTAACGCGTGGAGACTGAACAAAAAGCTCCAATATATCGTTTGTGCTCTTCATACTTTTTCGATCGTGCTGCCGTGGATCACATTCTCGGAATAGTCCGACTCTCTAAAGCGATAGTTGAGGGCCCGCTGCAGGCTGACTCTATGGTCCAACAATACCCGCTCGCTATTAGGGGTTCATAAGTAAAAGTTAAACAAACTACATGGACAACTCAGGTCCTATCCAAAAGTATGGTGTCGAAGCGAAGAAAACGGTGTCAAGTGGAAGTGAAGAGTGCGAGCGACCGTACAGAGGATCTAGCGCCGGTAGATGCAGGCTGGTAATATCAAACAGAATGCGCTCAATAAACAATGCAAACAGAAAACAGTATTACAAGACTTTTAAACTTGGTGTCGGTCGTCAAGCTCAAAGCTCTTTTGACTGATGCGGCGATAGAATGGCATCCTTGGGTAGGTAAATCGTAACTTGGGAGATCCTGGCTGCCTCTTGTTAAGGAAGAAGATCTTGTAAATGAAGCCAAGGATCGCGAAACCGGTGGCGAATCCCAAGAAAGTAACGAGTAGCCAATGTCGTCCGAGCCAGAAAATGACCTTGACGTCGGTGTTGTGCCAGCTGTTACCGAGATGGTGTGTGAAGAAGCTCCAAGGATGGTTGTTATATTCATCGGGGAACAGAATGCGCACACGATCGTTGTCGACGGGGTTCGCGTTGTTGTAGTGACGCCAGATGATGCTGAGGAAGAGCGGGCCAGTTGACGCCATGACGGTGATGTATGGCAAAGGCCAGCGGCGATTGTAGTCGGTCAACGAGTCAATGGCCTTGAGGAAGAAGGGATGACGGGGAATTGCACCCATGGCGTCATTGGAGATACCCGTTGGCAGAGTGCGGCGAACCCAGGCAGGATATGCAAGAAGAGGGTCGAGGCTGCGGTTGCAACCCTGGAGGAATGTTAGACATAGAGTAGCACAATAGCGACAGAAAGCTTACATCGTCCAGGTCGATATAGATACCACCGAAGTGATGCAGGACGAAGTATCGAATCGCATCGGCGCGTTGAATTGGGTATGGGTAGCCGTCGAAGGTTTCGAGAAACCACGGGTATCTATGACCGTCAGGGAATGCTTTAGGGTTAGGTCACAGAGGATTGACGTACTCAGCAGCAATAAACTCGCGCGACTTCTTATCGGTCCACATCTACGCGGGATTAGTTTCTTGTGCCCCTCGCTACTGGTCCGTGGTACCAACCTTGTACTCGTAGTCGGGGTGGAGGTCCAAGCAGCTCTGCTGAGGGCCCTGCCAAACTTTTGGAATGCTCTCATTCTTGTACGTCTGGTGGATGATCTTGGGGATCAGTTGGGGTCGGTCATTGATGGTGCCCGAGTTTGGCGCAGGGAGTTCGCCGCGGAGAATGGCATCCTCGCGACCCGTCGCGACCAGCAGGCCGAGCAGCGTCCACACGCTGTGGACTGCAAAGCCTAGGACGACGACGGTAACGAGGATGAAGATGGTGACGCCTCTGCGCATCTTGGGCGATGGGTCTCGTGTGCCTTGGTTTTGTCGGGGTTTCCGGTGCGCGGGTCAGGGGCTGGATGCGACCAGAGTGAGTGCGCAACGGCAATGGACGACGAACGATGAGGGGGCGGGCCGGTGAAGTCGTCGGGGGTTGGCAGCTCGTATCGGACGTGGGGAAATCAGTGCAGAAGTAGAGGGACGGTGGCAGCAGCAGCGGCGGCGTAGAAGAGAAAGACGGTGCAGATTGCGGCCATGGGCCTTGGAGGCGGAGCACTGACCGCGGCGCTACGCAATCTCGCTTGCAGATTCGATCCTTGTCCAGATGCCATCGTCGCCAGCCCTCTGGCTGTGGCCAATCGCAGCCACGGGCCGCTGCAGCGCCGTCTTTTCACATGCGCAAACGCTTCCAGGGAACTGTGCTCGCGCTCCCGCCGTCCATCGCAAGACACAGGCCTCGATGCTTCACATTGCGAGCACGATGCAGTCTCCCTCCCCCCGTCTCTGTCTCACGCCTCTTCAAACACCGCCGCCCGCCGCTCACCTCACTCGCAGTCATGGCTATTCTTGGGCTGCGTTGCGAGCTGCAGGCTGTGCTACTGCACGACTGTGCCGCTTATGACGAATACATGCAGCACGCTACACCATCCTGCCACTGTCGTTACCCTCGCTAGATACCTACTTAGGTAGTCTACCTTCACACCTCCTCTGTTCTTCTCGCCTTTCTCCCGTGGTAACACCGCCAAGCACTTGATAGACTCCACCGCGCAAACTGGTCATCGCTTGAGATGTGTAGGTAGAATGGCTCGGCGACCGATGCTCAAAATTCCCGCAAAAGGCCGACGCAACCTTGGGAAAGGGTTTTGACATCCGTACCGGACTTGATAACCCCCAATCAAAGGCCTGCTACACTTCCTCGGTTGCTAGACACTCCAACCATTTGGTCCTCTATCGCGGTGCCGCGCGTTGCTGCTGCTGCTAGCGAGCAGCGCTCTCTCTAGCATCCATCCATCAAGCAAGCAGAAGACGCATACTTATGACGTACCAAGGTACTTACTCATACATATTTCCAAGACGGCTAGTCGTGTTCGGCGTACTATCTTTTGACTACACCATTCTCTATAGACGCTGAATAATCAGGCTCATTCGGCTGGTTCGACCAAAGGGTGACTGCAATAACTCACCAAAAGAACCAAGACTTCAGCTCACCAAGAACTCCCAAGAAAGTCGCTCAACTCCGCCAGTGTGACCTGCACTCCCCGTAACATGGAAACTGAGAAATATTCATAATTATTCACGCCGCAATTGAAGGGACCCAGGCTCATCTTGGCTCTTGATTTCGCGCAGACTAGTGCAAAGCGTTTCTGAATATTATCGAGTCCTGAACGACCATTGTTTTCTTTTTCCACACTACATGAGAAGAATGGCTTTCAACAAAGCTGGCTCCAGTGCAATCCGATCTCAATCAGTGATCATCTCGATGTTCCCCCGGAGCCATTTCTTGGTCCTGGTCGCTGATCGCCTCGGCAGCTACGATCTCGCATATGCTAGATCTCATGCATTATTTGCGAACATGTTCACTAAATAGATAGTGCCCACCATGTTCGATCCAGGATTTGTGGTGGCTGTTTTGGCCGCCTCTAGGTCGCTACCGAAATCATTGTGCCGTCCCAAGCAGGATCCCGTGGTTACACAGCATACTTGTCGGCTCGCCGAAAAGCGTGAGGCATTATTTCGTCTACCAATGTCCATCGTACACTTGTTGTACATGATTGCTTTTCATTCTGCGACCATCTGTTTTTGTCAAACTTCTCTTGTGACAACTGCATCATCCGACCAATTCCAGCACACTGCGGAACATCGTCGAGTGAAAGGCTAAATCTGGGCTTTCCGAGTGGGCGAAGCTCAGCCAAAATTCCCGATTAGAGCTGTGCGAACTGTTCAAAGTTTTAAACGCCCTCGCCCGCAAGGAAACGACATCGGCAGATACTCGCCGTTCGTCGAATCCTCGTATCATGCTTCCCATCCGACCCGCAGAGTCGGTCAGCTGTAACGCACACACGAATCACTCGATAACCTTTGGTATATGGGTTGCTTGCAGTATCGTCTGGATCCTCCAGCTCCATGACCTGTTCTTTACGCCAAACCACCCTGCTCTAACACCATGCAACTTAGTAGTGTAGTACCTGACCAACATATGAACGAATGACAAGCGACATGCTAGAAGCCAGAGGTGCACATAGTATGGCAATGACATGGACTTCATGGTCTATACTTGTGGTTGCGGCGTCTGCGACACTTGTCCGCCAAACGCAAAACATCAGTTCGTCACAGAGGCAGCACGGAGAACATTTTGGCGAGACAACTGCATCACGAACCGGGTACACTTTTGTATCCATGTTCTGCATGTCCCTCCTTGCAGGGATGATTGGTAACAAATTGAGGCCAGCGTGATGTTTCCCAGGCTGATCAAGTCAGGTTACCGTGTGCGTCAAATCGACTGGCGCCAACTCTCCAATTCCAGCCTTACATCGATTCTCGTCTATCTACTCTACTTCTTCTCCATGTCTTTCGTCCTATCTGCCGCACTTGTTGAATCTGGGCTTGGCTTGTCCACGCTCCGTGTGTGCCATGGTGCCATAATGCTCTGCCTGGCTTGTAAGCGACTTCTGCCAGGTGTGAGATCTATGCTAACGTCTGCCTTAAAGTCTACGTCAGCAGTAAAGTGATTATGTGAGTTGAAACGAATTCCTCTCTCGGGTTGGCTTGTAACTGTTTCGTGTTGTATCATTGCAACAATTCGCGATGTCTAACTAACATACCTAGGTATCTCTTTCTTGTTGAACGAGCCCATGCACTGCGTGCTCCTTACATGCGGAGAGGACGTGATTGGCTGTGGGTAGTAGGTACCTTGACCATCGCTGTAGGCTTTGGCACGATAGCGGTTGCAGGCTTCGTGTGGCCGACTGCAGATATCTCCGTGATCGACGGCCGATGTCGCATTGGGCTCCCACGATACGTTACTATCCCGCTGTTGACCTTCGATATTGTCATCAACGTCTGTCTGACCCTCATCTTTGTGTATCTCCTCAGTCCACTGGTACGTGCAGGGAGTCTACCGACATCTGCGTTCCCGGCAAGTCACTTCACGAAATGCCTTGCGAGATACGTCAGACGGGCCAGAACGAGGGCAAGCGTGGACTTGCGACCGGCAAACCAAGATGCCGCGAAGAAGATTGAGAAGTTGTTGTGGCGGACGTTTATTGGATCTTGTCTAGTGTTGATTCCGACAGCGGGTAATTTGGCCTCTCTAACCTCACTAAAAGGAAGAGAGCTGGGGTGGGTGTGCTTGACTATATGCACCTTTGACAGTAAGTTCTTTCAGGTCTATGTCATTGCATGGTGTACTAATGATACAGTCACGTGGACCGTCTGTGTCTTCCACTGGCTTACAATGGGAGCTTCGGAGCTTGATGAAAGAGCGCCAGTCGTCTCGTCGGATACTCCTTCGGCAAGCGAGATCTTCATAGACGCTGATACAAACCAAGGAGGGTCTCGTTGTTAAAGCACTCTTTCTCAGAACATTTCAGTGAAGTAATACACGGTTATATATAGACATGTGGTGGGGTATATTGTTACATGGAGGACTGTTTAAGCCGGCTTTTATTCACAAGCGTTGGTACTAAAAGTCCGAGTCTTCCTCCTCGATAATGGCTTGAGACAAAAGGCCCTTCCTACGTGGCCCATCTATCTTCCTTATTATCGCAGGAGTAGATACTGGGGAGGGCTCCATTGACTGATCCACGGAGTGGCTAGGCACATGGTCCTCCTCTTTCTTCTCGCGTCTCGCTGCTCGAAATTCAGCAGGGGTGCGTCCTAGTTCAGCTGATTTGGGCACGATTGGCCTGTCGATGTTCAGAGTAGAGGAGAGAAATTTGAAGATGAGAAACAAGATGGCGCCGGTGAGGCCTCCAAGGATACTGGCGGTGCCAAGAAAGACGTAAAGAGTCTGGGGATATGGTTAACAGGGCTGGTTTTATTATTGTTGGCTACATAGAGCGCAGAAACTGTTTACCTCAAGTCGCTCCAGCCATTGCCATTTGAATGGAAACGATAGGACATTGCCAATGGTGTGACCAAGATGAATCAACGGCAGGAGCAGAAAGCTGCACACAAGCCAGACAGGAGATAGTATGATGACAATGAGGCTAATGAGCTTGCTGATGGGCCACCACAGCACGTGCAGGACGAGGAAGACGATGGGGAGTACATCGGCCATGGTACCTGTCGGTGGGCCGGGGTAGGGATGTCGGTCCGTGGAGAAGGGTTGGGGGATGTTGAGCGAGGAGGTGCTAGCTTGGGACCAATAAGGTCATGGTGACGCACGGCTGGCGAGGAGTTGAGCAGATGGCAGGACTGCAGTGGACGGGCGATGTGCCGCTGTGGAGAGGCAGGGCGTCGTCGTCTGGGGACGGGTGCAATTGGGCGGGGCAGCTATCGGCGAAGGTTGCAGCTGTGCAAATGCCAATCCCTGTGTCCCGCAGGACGCAGCATGCAATCCTGAGACGGAGCGATAAGTTAGCGAAGATTGACGTCTGGCGGCGGCGAGAGGGAGCGCGAGCATCCAT
Organism: Pyrenochaeta sp. DS3sAY3a; assembly: GCA_001644535.1. NCBI lineage: Eukaryota > Fungi > Ascomycota > Dothideomycetes > Pleosporales > Cucurbitariaceae > Pyrenochaeta > Pyrenochaeta sp. DS3sAY3a. The sequence continues at coordinate 22,625 of KV441643.1, read as the reverse complement.
CTGTCTTCTTCTCCTCCTCGTCTCCCTCCTGCTCGCTCCACTGGACGGGCGGCGCGGCCATGGGCAACCAGAACTCGCGGGCAGCGACGGCGCAGTCGCCGACGGGCTCGACGGCCAGCGCGAGCTCGAATAACGTGACGGCGACGGCGACGGCGTCACATGGCAGCTCGAGCGCTGCACAACATGAGCGCCCACACGTCCCCCACATCTATCCTTCGGCGCGGAGACGAGAGTCGATCCAGGCACTGACTGTCAAAGCGCAGGCGGCGCCACCCTCCGCGAGCCTCGAGAACGCAAACGCGGAGAGCCAGAGCCATCCCACGCTGAGCCGCCCGCTTTCGCGCCGCCGCTCGCAGACGCTTGCCGCCAACAGCACTACCGCCCAGCTCGCCAGCACCCTCTACAGCTCCGCCAGCACCTCCTCCACCGCCGCCCCAGCCATGGGCAACGAGCAGAGCTCCCAGAAGGGCCACCACCGCGACAAGGACCGCGACAAGCCCCACGGCCACCACCACCTGAGCCAGCAGAGCCAGCAGCCCTCGCGCGAGAGTACCCCGCCCATTGCCGCCGCTGTCTCGACTCCTCCTCCCCTCCTGCCCACGCCCCCGCCCCCGCCGTCGCAGTCGCCGCTGCCTCAGCATCTCAAGCAGCAGACGCAGCCCCTCGACGTGCCCGCGCCCGCGCGAGAAGAGCCCGCGGCCATTGACCCCGGCGATGCCTCGCAGGACTACATTGTGCCCTCGTCCCACTTCAGCCGACCGCCCCGCCTGCCCCTGCCCATCGAGGAGGAACTGCACACCCCAGGCTCCCCGATCCTCTCGCCGCGCGATGTCTCGAGCCCGCTGGACCCCGCCGAGGTCGAGGGCGCCATCCCGCGGCGCTCGTCGATGCTCAGCACCACCACCGCCGACGACGACGACCTGGGCGACGAGTTCAAGGGCCCCAACACCGGCCGTCCGACGGTGCCGACCCTGATCGAGTGGGAGGGCCCTGGCGAGCGTGTATACGTGACGGGCACCTTTGCCGGATGGGATCGCAAGTACCGCCTGCACAAAAAGTAAGTCATAGCTACCCCTCGCCCTCCATCTGCCTGGAATGTCTCACGCAATGGCGGGACATGCCTGCTGCGCCGCCCCGGCTGCCTGCATCTACCCGTGTGGCTGTCTGTGTCCTACGCGGCATCTGAGACCCCGTCAATCATCCGTCCCAGAACTCGCCCGCCTTGCAGCCTTTTCTTCTTATTTCAACCTTCCCCTCCCTCGACGTTACACTGCACACCGACAGTACTGACATGTTTTCTCCTATAGTGGCCCCAGCAAGAAGAAGGATGCCCTCTCCGCCTACGTCCCCATCACTCCGGGAACTCACCACCTCATGTTCCTCGTCGACAACGATATGCGCACGTCGGATCATCTGCCCACAGCCGTAGATTACACCAATATCCTCGTCAACTACCTCGAGGTATCCTACGATGACATTCCCCAGCCCGAGACTGACGCAAGCCAAAGGAAGGAGAGCCTCGATGCTGCTACGCCAGTACAAGAGAGAGAGGCACCACCTGGCGTCTATCCCCCGCAAGTCCTCCCTCCTACCCCCGAGCTCCAACCCATCAAAGCCCCGGCTCCTGAACCGACCACCGTCCCCGAGCCCACCAAGAAATACCACCAAAACATTCCTCGCTTCCTGCTCGACCTCGACGGCCCCGAGGAATCTTCTCGTTTCGCTCGTGCAAACGCCATGACAAGCAATCTGCCGACTCCGCCCTCGCTGCCGGGCTTCCTGGGCAAGAGCATCTTGAACGGCATGACACCGACCAAGGATGACAGCAGTGTGCTGATCCACCCGAATCATACGGTGCTAAATCATTTGGCCACGAGTAGTATCAAGGACAATATTCTAGCCACCAGTGCGACGACGAGGTATAAGCAGAAGGTGAGTTCAAACTGGGTTATTCATTGTGGGCACATAGCTAACGAAACGTAGTTTTTGACCACGATCATGTACAAGCCCAAAGAAGAGGATCCAGATCGATTGTATTGAGTTCACGGCATTACGGAATCTCGATGTGGTGTGTGTGAGTAAGAAAGCTTCGGCGACCACACTTCTCCACCCTGCCCTCTAGGATAAAGCCACTTCACGTGGTTGTGTCCCAGATTAGGGTCGAAAATGTTTTCTTTTTTTTTTCTTCCTTTTCTTGAGTAAAAGCTTTAATACCCCCTTGCGAAGGACAGCGGCATTTCTGGTCTGGGAAGATTTGGTGTTCCGGGTTGCACACTGACGCTGATATCCCTAGGGAGATGTTTGCAATGGGCATTTGCACTGGAGAACCTTATGAGGAATGGGAATTAGATTTCTTTTTCATGTGGCTTGTGGCACATCGCTGCTACTGGTAACTTGCTCCGGCTTGCTACTTGCTACTTGCTAGCTAACTGCCTGCTTCGGCAGTGCAGTGTGGCGTTGCAACGCTTCGGCGTGCGATATGCGGCAGCGTACATAGACGGAACGAGGCAATCATGGAAAATCATGGAAAGTTCAAACACGCTATGGTACATTCCTCGCTTTCTGGTTGAGATTTTTTCAGAATGAATGGCTTGCTAATGTTGACGCGCACTGAAGATTTATAGATATAGCCCTTTGAACATTACAGATATAACGCGGATTTTAAAAAGGATAGAGACATCTCTGTTATAGAGCTTCTACGGCCTATGCGAGGCATGCCAATGTATAGGGATGTCGGTTCTGTAGACTTAGCTGCACAGGAGCTAGAGAATGGGAAATTAAAAAACGGATAAAATACAAGGTTTTCATTCAAGGTCTTCATTCAAGTCCCGTTGCCATGATACGCATGACGCGTACGGTCTTGCTCTTGCTATTCAACGTTCGTCGTAGGGTTTCGATATCATCGCCACTGGACTGTGGAGAGCATTTTACCTACTGGATAGGATGTGCTTAGCTCATGGGGAGTCACGCACTGTGTCTGGTCTCGCCTGGCACACTGCACACAGAGATGCATGGAAGGCTGCATGAATCCGTCTGCAGACCACTCATACCCCTTTTCACATGCATATACCAGAGCAGACGTGCTCCTTGGATCGATCGTTCAGGGTACTGAGCTACCTCAACTTTAGAGCCCGTATGACACTTTCACCCTCGACGCTCCTTCCTTCTTGAGCGAGTGGCTGTCGATACGGAGGCCCGACACAAGCCGCCCGAGATCGTGTGATGTACCGATGTATTCGTTGCTTCTCCACCAGAGCCCGTGGGCTGTAGCATTTTTTCGAACCAGATGGCATGGGATCAGAGCTGGAATGGAGGTGCCGTGGTCGGTGGAAGTGGTCGTGTGACGCTATTAGAGTATATGATATCGTGTTATATCATAGTCATCACTCTTCTAGGATGAGAGAGGCAGGTGTCGGTATTGCATCTCGATCACGGCCTGCGCTTCTACAACTCCAGAAGTGTTTTCGTGGGTGCGCTTGCGTTTACGGGAATGCCGACTGGGTCGAGCCCTGCTGGAGGCATGTAGGGACAGTATATATTTCGCTGGGTTGTTATCTCTGGTGTTTGCCCTGCTTCTTCAGAGCGAGGCGAATGAAATAGAGTTTATTTTGCACTGTCACGCTGGTCTAGAAGTGGAGATATGGGGATAATGCAGAGACAGTATCTTGCATGCTGGATTGGCCAGCCTTATCATGGTCCTGCATTTGGAAAGCAGTATGGGTTCAGCACGGTGAGTTTTCGAATTATTCTGCTGGTGTGGGATTGGCGAAGGGTGAACCGGTGGTTGAGTACCGCAGATCACGATTTTCAAAAATAAGGGCACGTAATGGTATCTGGAGTATGCTCCGTGAACTACATTGGTAGATATGGCTTTTGCTATGAGCATCTGTCCCTCATTTTCAAAGGTCGTTTCACAGACGACATTACTCTTTTTGAGACCCCGGTGATCTGTAGATGCAGGTCGAACTTCGTTCTCACTCCGACATCTCGATGTATCTCTTCTAGCCCTTGGGACAATCCACTTCTTGTTCAGCAGTCTCAGGCATTAAAGGATAATAATGGGGCAATAGATATCACAGCTATGATTTAAAGTTACCACCTGCACCCGTTGAGGACTTGGAGTTCAGTGTAGCCAATGGAAACGTAAGTTTGACCGTGGAGCCTGACTGAGCCACTTTGAAGGCAAGTAGTGTTCCTGAGCGTGATCAGAGTCATACCTGTTCTCTTCTCAATGCCCTGAACCCATAATATCGTCGAATCACTTCTTTAGAACTTGACCCCTGCGTATAAGACCAGTATAACTGGGAGATCTCACAGATTTCCGTCCACGGTGAAGAAAGGTAATGCCCTAGAATCGGCCCCATTCATCGCGCTGAAGTCGTTCGCCTCTTGGGCATTGGCAGACATTCTGCGGTAGCCTAGATGGCCTCTGAAACCCGCATAACCAGAATATTGAAGTGGATCAAGTCCCCCTCGATGGTATTATTCTGCATAGTGTGTATAATTAGGAGTCGGAGGGGTAGGATCAGACACTTCTTCGTACCTTCCACTTTCCATCCTATGCCCTTTCCCCAGCATCTCCATTCAAAGCAACCCTAGCGAGCGTTGATCTTTGACAAGGGCGATACTTCTGCTGTTCATATCATATACCCTTTCCTTGTATCCTTGCATTTTTGATCCTCATCCTCGCGAGCAGCGATCGAAATCCCTTCAGACCAAGATCCTCGTTCCTCTTCTGAGCTTTTTTCCTGCCCTCCATCACAATGCCCTTCTATGCTCGAAAAACCGACACAATGAGCAACAGCACCAGGTACTCACTAGTACCTCTTCTCTCAGACGCCGAGATTGACATCAGCGGCTGGAGCGAGGCATGGGATATCGACTGGGATGACGAAATGGGTAGCTCGTCTGAATCTGCCCCCCCAAACACCCAAAGTGAAGAGAGGAGCTTGGAGCCCCCAAATCTTGCTTCTCTTTCCACATCTCGCGCAACGGAACAAGGACAACCAGACGAGTCTGGTTCTTCCTCCATATCGTCTCCCACACTAGAGCAACATACAGAGCCTAGTAAACCCAGCTCTTATTTAATCCCAGTATCCTTTATAGAAGAGGATTCACATCCCCGGGGAACCGATGCGGCCTCCCAAAGCTTCTGGCAGGCATTCGACAAGCGCAAGCCACTGAAGACAGTGGATATTCCTGGTCTTTGGCCGGAGGGGTTTTGTCCACAAAAGCGCTCGTCTGTGGCATCGCAGGCTCCACAGCAAGGTTCAGGGCAGAGACTTGGCGGCAGCGAAGACCTCCTCAGCCCTGAAAACTCCAGCAGAGGCAAGAGCGAAGTAGCAGTTGCTGAAAGTCTTCAGAGAACTGAGACGAACGGTAAACACTCACGCCGCACCACAGGCGCCTGCGAGGTGGAGGACACTGTAGACTGCAGCAGTGTTGAGCACCACGCCGGTGTTGAGAGTCCCACTTCCAGACTCTACACTGGAAGTGTCTGCGGCAGCGAAAGCCACCAGAGCATGCGTAGCTCCAGTGGCACTGAAGAACACCAAAGTGTTACGCCTACACCCAACGCCAAAGCCCCTGAACCCCGACATGACGGTATAAAACTCCAAAACATCCCAGTACTCAAAGGCACTGGGACTCACCGAATTACACCACAACCCTCCCTCTCCAAGCTAGAAGTTGCTGCACGACCTCCTTTGCACACACCTCCAGCATATCCAAGGAGCGGGATAACGCAGCGAGACCTCCTGCGTGTGCCAAACTTGGATCCCACCAGCGTCGGCCATTTCTTCAGGCCGTGGCCCGCCAACCCAGGCCCTGATGCTTCGCTATGGGGAGGCCAGGGCAGGTACAGTAGGAGTTCCGATACCGACACTTCGAGTATACAGCAATCTTCTCGGGGCACAGATGATGCTGGGTCAAGTGACGAAGGTCGGCGCGACGACGTGGACGACGACGCTGGATGCAGGACACCGACGGCGAGGGACTTTGCGTTGACGCCCGTTGTGTCTTGTCGTACGTCGTTCGCCTCGGAGTCGTGGGGTTCGATGCAGGGGGCTTTTGAGCCTGCTAAGGATGGGGGTGAGAGGATCGTTGGGCAGTCTGGCGCTGCCTTGGGGAACGGAATGCCCCTGTGGGAGAATGGTGGGCCACGTCCCCCGAGGTCTTCAAGTGTCTTTCGCCAGGACGATGATGCGCCAAGAGGGGAGCCTGATGCTTGCGGAGAGGAGGGTGCCTATGAGTCTGACCCACCGTTATCATACTCTGGCCCAGCACCATCCCCCATCTCCAACGGCGAGGCATCCGAGACGCCCCGCGAAGGCCGTTCCAGAGCCTCCACCCCAACGCCATCAGACTTCCCCTGGCCACCAACTCCCTCTACGCATGAACACCCCCAAGAAGACGGCATCGCAGACGACGTTGCATTCCCACGTGGCCGCTCAAGAGAGCGCAAGCCACTCTACGAGGTCGAGTATATCAGCTCAACACGACCAGTCTACATCCGGCGGCGGGCATCACATTCTCTAGCCCAAGACATCCCAAAGCGGGGATCTACTCGTGCCGCAGAAAAATGGTGGGATAATTATCATGAGAGCTTCTACGCGTCTCCTAGTTCCTCTATCAAGGGCACTGATCTAGCTCAGTTCACTACGGACTGGGCGTCGAAGACATCTCCCTATGATGGAGCAAAACAGCACGCTGCCAGAGGCATGTCTGAGCGCAAGCACGTTGACGAGAAGAAACGTGCTGGGCCATCTGGAGAGGTGACGCTGCTTGATCAAGCTGTGAGGAGTGTCCAGTTCCAAGATGGGCTGGAAGCCAGTCCGTCTCGAGAGATAAAGTCTGCTTGCCAGTTGTCCCGCAAGCAAACTGTCTTGTCAAGGGGCGGGCAATACAAATCTCGTGTTCATGGCACGCAAGCTCGATCATCATGTGACAATGTACGAGACGAGAATGAGTTTGGCGAGGACTCGGGCGTAGGACTTTCGACAGCACATGGGAAGGCAAAGTATTCGTTGTATCCATCCACAAATGCAACTCTTTCTTCAGGCACTACGTCTACTGCTACGACTAGACATCCATCACCTCCATCCCTGATGTTTCCATCATTCCAACTACCGCCAATGGGCCACGAAGACCATACCCCAAGGCAGGTATCGAGTCCGCTGGTACGCCGGGCAAGTTCAAAGATCATGAGACCGGTTCCTAATCCGCTGGTACGTCGGGTGAAGTCCTTGCGCAACTTGACCAACACGCAGTCACAGGAAGCCACTGTCGGATCATCGACTGCCAGTGCCGACCCATCGAGTGCCATCGTCATCACAGTTCAGTCGAGTGTGATGAACAACGATTTGGCTTGTGACAATTGGCTGGATCATCCACGTCCTGCTCCGCCGATTCCTTCTGGTCGAGTTTCTGCTCCTTCGATTCCAGCTCGTCGACGTTCTGCTCGTCACAGTGCTGCTCCGGGAATTGATGCCTTGTTTAATCCCGGCCCTGGTATTCCTGATCCCCCCTTTGCTGCGATACCGGGTACCGTTGAACCATCATCAAGTTTGAAACTAGGAAGCAATCAACAAGAAAATGAGGCTTACGAAGATGACTTCTATCCCCATGGGCCTGCACCTCCAATTCCACCTCGCGCCCGACCATATGGTTGGGAAAACAAGAAGAAGGCCAAAGGGTCCTTCTATCAGCAGCTCAAGTCTAAGCTGCCCACATCAAGTGTTTTCGGTTCGTTGTCCCGGAATACCGCTCGAGGTATGGATGATGGTGCTGTTGCCGTGGAGCCAAAAGTACCACAACCGGAGATTGAGGGGCTGATCTTCCAGACGGAGGGTGTACAGCAAGCGTTCGATGAGGCGTGTCAGGAGTGCGCGCTGAGAGTGCGAAGAGAGGGGGAAGGCAAGGGGAAACAGAAGACTGTTGCTCAGGCGGATGAAGAGCATCAACATCACAACAGCGATGTCCCTCAACATGTAGAAGAGGTGCAACCTAGCAACCCAACTCTCCCTGAGGCGGGACCCAGCAACACACCCCTCCCCAAGGCGGGAGAAGGGCTCCCATCAACGGGCCACATTGTTTCCCAGCAGCCCATCGACAAAAGCACTAAGGTTGACCATGGCGATCCACCGGTATCGACGCCGTCGTCGTTGCTCCCCGAGCTTGCAGAGCCACAAAGGAAGCCAGGTGAAGCGATGCAGGGCGTGTCGGCCGCGAAACCTGTGGTCATTCAGCCCAAGGAAGAAAACAGCGATGTTGAAAAGGGACCGCTGGATCCCGTGGATGCTTACATGGCTACGATGATGAAGGTTTGGACACAGCTGGGAGTTCCGATTAGACAGGGGAGTCCAGCGCCAGGTAGACTCGAGTCCAAAGGGAGTGTTCCAGCGAAAGACTCGGTTCGAATTGAGCCTGAGGCGAATGTCCCCGCCAAAGACTTGGATAAACCGGAGCCTAGGGGGGTTGTCACAGCGAAACCCCAAACAAAAGTCGAGCTGGACAGGGAATCCACTGGTGAGGTTCAGAGGAAATCATCTATAAAACTTGCTAGCCAATCAACATCCGAACAGAAACACCTCTCAGCAATCGAGGCTCTTGCTCAGGAAGAGAGGGAAGCATTCCGATCGCGGCCCAAGGTAGCTTTCGGCCTGAGTCCTCAAGACGAGTTCAAGAAGAAATGCCCCAAGAGCCCTTTCTCGAGCGAGGACGAAGATCGAAAGGACTCCTGTGAGGTCACAGACAGTATCCTAGGCTTGCGTCGACGGCCATCAGGTTTCTCAGCACACGGCTGGTCGTCCGGGTCCCCTAGCAGAAAGAAATCGACGGGCTCCTCCGGGGTCCCTAGGGGAGCCCTTCATGAAACGGGGACGGTCCCGAAAGAAACCCAGGACAAGGAGGTTCAGACGCAGACCCAGAACGAGACCCAGCGCCGCGATCTCGATCACGATGTCCAACAGGTATCCCAACCAGGTCCCCAAGACCAGTGTCCAGAAACAGTACCATTACCCGCCATGTCGACCGCGGATAACGCGTTTGACGAGCCCCCTGCACGGGGAAGCCCGGCGTCACTAGAAGACGCAATCGGCGAGAGCAGTACGCAGAGTTTCTCTCCGGCGCGGGAAGCGATACCCCAAGAAGAAGTTTTTCCGGGGGATTTGGAGGACTACCAAGAACCGGTGCGGTACCCGAAATTTACAATAATGATTCAAGAATGAGCCCGCGAGTCATTGAGCGAGATCTCGCTTTCGTCGCGTTTTTGTTCTTGTTCATCGAGTATCTCGACGCCATTTGGAGGCTGTTGTAATTTTGAATAGACTTGGGAGGCGTGTGTTGTGCTTTGGCGATGCATTTGCTCGGGGTTCCTTATCTGTGGTGTAGATGTGGTGCTTGGTCGTCGACGACATGAATGGGAATATATCGCAATGTTGCGTATTCGGCTAATCGGCCTTGTTGAAGGTTGGATGCCGCCAGCACGTGGGCCTGGTGTTGACTAGCTTCGGTAGCACCGTCGTTGTCTAATAAAACCAGGTGTCCTTCATTATTCTCGAGTTCTTGACAGTTGTTCCCAAACGTGACGGGTGAGGAGGTCCTGATTGTACCCCTCAGGGGAAGTGCTGTGTTCCGCGGGCCCTTCATCCTTCAGCAAGATTGTGGGGTGATAAGGAAGATAGCTACCGCTCGAATGGCAATACCATGCCACTGGCGCGTCTTGCGCGTGGCGTCGGCTTGCAATCAGCTACTGTGCCGTGGGCAGGAAGAACCCACCCATACAATTTTGTCGACTACCGAGTGTCGGCCATAGTAAGAACATCGGTCAACGGCATGCGTGTGATATACGCAACCACACACTGGGAACTTTTCGACCACGCGGATGCACATGGCGCTTGGGAAGCGAATATCTGTCAGAATCTGTACGCAAGAAAGCCAGTAGTGCAGACCCAGGCTCGAAAATGAGGTGTAGGTGGCAGAAAATGAAGATGGAGAGAGCAGGTCATTTCAACAAACGAAACGTGAGGCGCATGCAAGTGAAGGCAACCGTCTCCCCTTCGCTTGAATACCAGGCGGAGGGACCGCGGTTCGACTCGAACCATAACGACGGAAACAAGCTGGAAGAGGGAGTCTGAGACTGACGGCTACTGCCTTGGGCCAGCCAGTGCACACCGTGATGGAGGCACCCCGGTCCGGCGTCTCATTGGCCTCGAGGGCCAGAAATCGGGTGATGAGGCCGCAGGGCCGATGAGTAACGACGACGAGAAGACGGTAAAGCAACAAGCCACTTGAACGAGATCGATAGCTGAGCGGTCCAGGTTCGTTGGTGCGCCATCGAATCGCGTGCCCGGACGATGGGCCCGCAAACCTGGCCGTGTCTCAGAGACGCACATGGCATTGAAATCACCTGGGGCCTGTGGCTTGTGGTTCGCCGGACTGCGTGCTGGGATCAAATGAGATCATCAAAGGCAACAGCGGCAGTGCGCTATCGGCGGGTAGGACTATCATAAGCACGGAAAAACCCTTAGTATCGGGAGAAGACCTCGGGAATAGGGAGCGGATGGGTGTCATGAAGATTTGGAGGTTGTTTTCTTGACAGGAATGGCTGTGTAATTAGAATTGTTTGCGTCGGAATGCGGCAAGTTGGAGTTGATGCTGTGCAGGTAGTCGGATAGAGACATGGTCTTGAAAGTTTTTTGAATGCAAACGAACGATGAGACGAAAGGGCAAGTGGTTTGGAGAGCATTGACCGCCCTTCGTGTCAGCCCTAAATTTCTCGGCACTTGGCCGACCACATGGATGGCCAGGATACTCTGCTCTGGTGAATGTAGACCCCTGTCCAACTTTAGAATGCCGAAGATATCGCGCTTTCATGACTCGAGGAGACTTTCCATTCGCGGGGGAGGGAGGATGGGCAGTTGCCGTTGGCGTTCGCAGGCTACGATGACATGAGACGCTAGTAGCCCTATAGCTTGAACAGGCTTAGGATTGGAGCATGAGTTCCCGACTACACCTCTCCGAGGGAGTGTTCATCTGCCGGATAAGTCTTGGACGATATGTTGATGACGACGCTCGAACTTTGTCAACCTTATTACATACACATCTAATCATCCTCTTTACCAGTCCTCACTGACAGGACCTTGCACCTTCCACGAAGTTCAGTAATCTCATCTCATTACTTCTCTCTTCTACCACCCATTCGATGCTCGAGCTAGTCGAATAATGCAGCCCGCAAGCAATGTAAAATTCAAAAGTGTCTCAAACGACGCTCTGAAGGGTATTAGCACAATGATCCCACCAATGATTCACGTCCTGTCAGTCCACCAAAAGTAACCAATTATGCACAAGAATTGTCCAAACAGCCATCCAGCCCATTACTATCGTCACCGGTCGGCTTCCCCTTGTGCCTCTACCTCATCACCTCTCGCTTCTTCAGTCGATGCGATGTTCTCCAAGCTATTCTGCCCACGGAGGCCTCTCCACAGCCCGTTCAGAGTGCCGCTAAAACTCCTACCACGCCCGCTGGGAGTCTCTACCTGCTCAGACGGTGTGTCGCTAGTATGTGTGCGGCGCCTACCGAGTGGCTCGTCGAAAGATGCGTTTTCCGCTTCGCTTGCGCCAATACCGAGAACGCTCTCGCGGCGCCGAACAGAACCATCGTTCCGAATGCTCCCTCCACGCTTGAGGTCTTGGACCATAGCACTTAGAGTAGTGCTGAGTGGACTGGTCAACACCGGCCCCTGAATGGAATTTCGCTGCAAGGAGCTGATACGTTCGTTCGTTTTGAGACGACGAAGGTGAGATTGATTTGTGCCAGGTGTGGTAGGAATTTCGTCGTGCGATTTCCCCCTTGTGGGTGTTTGTGGCATGGTGATATTATGATTGAGCGGAAGCTCAGGATCAGAGGCGCTTGTAAAAGCCGGGGCTGCGGCCTCTGAAGGTAGTACAGGCGTGCTTGTGTGCCTTGAGAACGGTGGTTGACGGGCCTCCGGTTCGTTTGCTGCTGTCCAAGGATTTGCTACAAGAGAGGAAAACACATCCGCGCTGCCTGGCCGCTCACCATTTGCACATGGTGTAGAATTTGCAGGTGTTACCTTGATGTTGGGCGTAGATGGCCGGGAATCGTCTTGGTCACGATACCGCGAGTGGATATTGGTAGGCGGAGACTGCGCCCGGATCTTGGAAGGGCGTCGAGAGCTTGATTCGACTTGGCGTTCTTCGTCTATATCATCCTGGTAACGCTCTTCAATGAGGTTGATGGCATCCTCTGGCTCTGGCTCACGGTCCTCCTCGTCTTCATCATGGCGAGGGGGGCGTCCGCTGGTGATCAGCCAAACTCCAAAGAAGGTCAGAGCGCAACCGCCTATGAATTTTCCAGCATCTTCACCAGACGTGCGTTCGAAGTCCCGGTATAAAATAGCAGATCCTCCAATGACGGAAAGAGTGAACAACACGAACTGAACGGGAATGACCTGGGTCGCATCAAAACGCTGCAAAGCTCGGTTGATGTACTTGATCTGCATCACCGCGGTGCCAATCAGGATGGCGACAAGTAAGTAGAAGACTGGGAAGGTAATGACACGCCAGAGGGTGTATGAGAGAAGAGAGGCAACACCTTTCGTGGAAAGGGCAGTATAGCCACCTGTCCATGTTAGCAATTGTTTTCAGCCCGCATGAATACGTCAAGACTCACCGAACAATCCAACAAGGCCCAAGTCAATCAAAATGTTTTTGTCTCCAAAGCGGTTGCTCGCTACCATGAGTGCTGCAATGACGGCGCATGTGATGCCCAAGTACGTCTCGAATTCCCAACGTCTAATCAAGTCCCAGATCTCGTCTGGTCCCAGTTTTGGGTTATTGTCGCTTGCGCTGAGCACAACCGTCACGGCCCCTCCTACCGCGATGATGACACCAAGACCATCTCGTTTCCGGAAAGGCTCCTTAAGCATGAACGGCGCGATGATACAGTTTGAAATGAGCGCAACGACGCCGAGAGGTGAGACAATAGATGCTGGGGCAAAACCGTAGGCCAGAAAGTTTCCAGCTTCTCCGGTAGTCATCAAGATGATGCCGGCCCACCAGTAGGGCGATTTGAGATAGGATTTCTGCTTGTATGCGGCTTCTGTCCCCGAGGACGAGCTGTCGTCCCGTTCCAGTGAAGGTCTTGTGCGCGGTTGCGATGGGTTCTGTGGAATCAAAGGGTCGGACTCGGAGGCTTCGTCGACAGAGGGCCTGGCGTATCTGTTGGAATCTTGGCTCGACCGGGAATTGTACTTTGTGCCGTTATTTTTCAGGCCAGTCTCATTGCGCAGCCTTGCCAGACTTGTAGACGAGACGTTCCTTCTCTTCCGCTGCCGCTCCTTCTCCTGCCATTCCCTGTCCAGCCGGATGTGCGCATAGCGCTGCATGTTCAGGGCGAAGGAGATGAGGACATTGCCGACGATGGCCGTGACGATGCCGATGAGGGAGCTCCAGTTCTCCGTGTATCCTCCCTTGTCCTTGAGTATCCAGAAGAAGGCATTGCTGGGTGTGGACGTTGCAGTCGCTGTCGCTGGGCCAGCAGCAGCATAGGCTGGTATGGGCATGTTTCGCGGGAGCGGGCGGAGCTCGGTGCGGAATTCGTCCACGCAAGGGAGTAGGACTGGCGATGTGGGAGCGCGATAAGGACGGTGCGAGGTGGGCGGGCAGGAAGCTATATGGGCACAGCGTGCGCAGGAGACCGAGACGACATGCTGTGCAGCCAAGGGTGGTGTCGAGACGTGAGATGTTGGCAGAGGCCTCGAGGTGCCGTATGCCGTAAAGGTGCAGGGTTCTTGGGCGATCTTCATGTGACGGCATCAGAGCGATCCAAGCTCTGCCTTCGATTCGGCCCTGCCGTGCACACCTCCACATCCACCATCCATCATCCATCATCCATCATGAACTCCACACGAGCTGCTTCACATCCGACATTTTTCTTAGTACAATAATCGATAAGATTTCATGCAACTCATGTTAAACTTACACTCTTTTTTATGTTAATTGCCTAGTCACTTAGATTCATCATCTCGAGTGACATACCACATACCCTCGAAGGAAATACTTCATCGTCAATATCATAATTGATATGTTGTGAAAGCACAAAGCTATTAATCATCCCAAATAAACATCCAAATTCTCCGCACTGCTCTTTCCCACCTCTGTTCCATTTTGCACCCTATTTACTACCTTCCTAAGCATCTTCATCACATCCTCAGAACCCCTGCAAAACCCGCCATACCATCACTTCGAAAAGACACATTCCTGTGTATGCATAATAATTTAGTGCCAAGGGACTACTTAGGTACGTAGATGGATATATGTAATCTCGTATAGTCTACTTACTCACCCTTTTTACTCTCCGTGTTTACCAATAGCGTATGCTCGATAAAATCCCATTCTCTCGTCTTTCATCTTGGACCTTGTCGCCGTACACGCATCTCACCGCAGTATACCGACGACAAAAGCAAAGAATTGTTGTAAGTTTGTAAAGAATGGGTAGAACGAGCCCCAAATCTCCTACGAAGTCCATTCTTAGGCTCTTCAGCGCTATACCGTGTATCGAAAGCTGGCTAGATCCTCAAGAATTACGACTCCACGACCTGCCCGGCGATTCTGGGCAGTAAAATAGAAGGTCAAAATTGTTGTAACGACGATGATTGTTCCATTAGCCCTAGGTTTTATAAGCAGAATGTTTCAAAAGAGGTGAGATATTCGGTACTCACGTTAAACAGGCAGTTATGCCAGGTACGTAGTGTGGAGCATCTTGTGCTCGGAAGATCAAAGACCCAGCGATGCCACCGGTGCCACCGAAGCTGATCAGACTAGCACTGCAAAACGCGCGCTTCCATGGCCCGCGGATGTTATTCGCTTGGTATACCATAACAGCTGGCAGGTTAGCTGAGGCTCCAGCTGTAACTGCAATTGCACCAAAGTACTGTACACCGGGCATTGTATGCCAGCACATCAAGCTGAGACCCATTGCGCAAAAGCAGGCATTGAAGTAAAGGAATGGCGCGCGTGTGCGGAAGCGGTCCGAGAGCCATCCTTGACAAAACATGAGCAACATGCCGGTCAGATAGGGTGGCGTACTCAGAGCCTGCGCTTGAGGCTTTGAGAAGCCTATTCTGCTTTCTAGAATTATGGGAAGATAGAACCCCACAGAATAGGCCTGTATGGTCGAGCAACTACGAAAGTCAGCGTGAAAAGCAGGAAAGTAAAGCGAGGGGACTTACAAGAAAAGCAACGCGAAGCACCAAATCTTGAAGTCGCGTGCTGGTCGTATGAATTTGCGCCAAGCAAAGTTTTCTGGCTCTCCATCCATACGATCACGGTTGATGCGGCGAACGACGAAAGCGCTTTCCTTCTCGCTCAGGAAGTTCCATGCTTTGTGTGCTTTATCTGGAAAGTCCACCATGAAAACGAAACCCAGTAGGCCAATCAAGCAGGTAATTATGCCTAGATCATGTCAGAGTCCTCATGGAGCAGTTAAATGAGCTTAAATGCTTACCTTCCATAATGAAGATCCACCTCCAACCGCGATAGTTTGCAATACCATCCATCTGTGAGAAGAGTAGTGCTAATACCCCACCGATAGCGGATCCAAAGACGCCAATCAAGTAAAACACTGAATTGCGCTTCGCAAGGTCAAATCTCGAGTACCAAGACTGAATAAGGTAGTACTGTGCTGGAAAGCACCCGGCTTCAAGAGCTCCAAGTAGCATTCTCAATGCAATGAGCGACTTCCAGGATTTGACGAAGCCGAAGCATATCATGACAATGCCCCAAGCCAGCACAATCGATGATAAAAACAGCCTAGGTCCACATTTTCGAACAAAGGCCGCTGCAGGAAATTGCAGGACAATGTAAGGTGCGAAGAACACCAAGAGTGTGATTGAGTATCGGTTGCCGACATTCATGTGAAGTTCTTTGGTCATTCTAAGCAGGTCAGTCACATACATGATTATTGAGCAACTTTCTCGACTCACCCAGCGACTGCAGCATTCGACATGTTCGCTCGATCGAGAAACGACACAGCCTGCATCAAGCCAAGAACTGTGAGGAGACGCCTGTCTACCTTGTGGATAATCTTTCGTTGTTCTGGAACAGTGTATTCTTCATCGTCGTCCACATCAACTTCAACATTAGCGTCCTCTTTCATGGTGTTGATATCGTCCGTCTGATATTGCAAGCTCTTGTGGTCCGCGGGCATCATACGTGGGGAATTCATAGCTACGGCTCAATGCACCTCTGTGGAACGACGTCGGAGATGTTGATATTGGAGTGCGTTACGCAACGAATGGATATGTGAGCAAATTGTCAAAATAACCCATGAGTTTGAGAGATTTGTTGGACTGCTTATGAGATTCTTGTATGCGTTCTCGGCTATCAAGTTTACGTCGATGGAGAGCCTAAACGCAGCATCTTGAACACAATACCCCGTGGGGAAACCTCAGAAAGCTACAGAACAAGATAAAAGTGGATATCAGTCCTGTGTCTTCCCCGCCTTTCACTGAATTTGGGGTAACTAGAGCGAGCTGGTTCCAGCGGGTACCCAAATGCGGTTTACCGAGCGCGGAGCCGGCAGGACACTTGTGGACAGCCGAAGACTTCTATCTCGGGTCATCGCAAGCTAAACGGATCACAGCTTAGAGAATAGGTGGAAAAGGTAATAATCATCGTCGTTACTGTTCCCTCTGATCGGCTGGTCGCAAACGTGCCGTGAGCTTAATGCTAAGCCGTCACAATTCGAAATTGCCGCAAAGTCTGCTACCTTGTCAAATTGGACACAAGATCCCGCAAAACAACTATCTATCTTCATTTAAACAAGATAACGTGGACATCTTTCCCGTGCTACAACACCTTTACTTCAATCTTCTTTACAATCAGAACAAAGTCTTACGGAAGGCGTCCTGTCTAATTTACGTGTGCTACAAATAGTGAAGATGGACATGAGGCCGTCTTTCGAAGATCGTCAAGACTACACCGATGCCTCACGAGGCTTCATTGCAGCTTTAAATCCCGGCATCATAAAAAATAGCGAAGGGCAAATTGTATGGAACATTGATGAGTTCAAGTTCCTCGAAGAAGAATGCCCGCAAACAGCTCACCCAAATCTATGGCGACAAGGACAACTCAACTCCAAGCAAGGTTTATACGAGATTGTACCTGGCATTTATCAAGTTCGAGCATTTGATTTGTCAAATATCACCTTTGTAGAAGGGGAAAAGGGAATCATTGTAATCGACCCTTTGATCTCCTGCGAATGCGCAAAAGCTGCGCTTGAAATCTATCAAACCCATCGAGGACACGGTCGGCCAGTCACCGGAATGATCTATTCCCACTCACATGGAGATCATTACATGGGAGCGCAAGGCTGCTTCGATGGCGAGCCAGATCATGGTATACCTATCATCGCGCCCGAAGGTTTCATGGAGGCTATTCTCAGCGAAAGCATGATTGCAGGGCCTTCGATGAGGCGCCGCGGTGCATATATGTATGGCTCGACACTCCAACGAGGCCCGAAAGGGCATATTGGGACAGGCCTAGGCATGGCCTCGAGTCGCGGTGCCACATCGCTCATCCCACCTAATCATTTGATTCACAAGACAGGCGAAGAAATGATAGTTGATGGTGTAAGGATTGTGTTCCAAATGGTTCCTGGTTCTGAAGCACCAGCCGAGGTCAATTTCCATTTTCCAGACTTCAATGCACTATGCATCCCAGAGACGGCAACGAATTGCATGCATAACATTGTCACGTTGCGTGGCGCACAAGTCAGAGACGCAAAAGCATGGTCACAGTACCTTGATGAGGCAATCATCCAGTTCGGGTTCGCCTCAGACGTCGTTTTCGGCAGCCATAATTGGCCAACATGGGGTCAACAAGAGCTAATCAAGCGACTCTCTGAGCAGCGGGACATGTATGGTTATCTACACGATCAAACAGTTCGCATGATGAACAATGGTCAAACCGGAATCGAAATAGCAGAGACGCTTTGTCTTCCTCCTGCCATATCCCAAGCCTGGCATTGTCGCGGGTTTTATGGCTCTCTCAGCCATAATGTTAAAGGAATCTATCAAAAATACATGACATGGTTTGACGGGAACCCTTCGCACCTATGGCAATATCCACCCCGCGAAGAGGGAGAACGATACATTGAGTGTATGGGTGGGCTGGACAGCCTCTGCTCCAAAGCAAAGGACTTCATCGAACGTGGTGATTCCCGTTTTGCGTCTAGCCTGCTAGGCCATGCGATAGCCGCCTGGCCAGAACATGAGCGAACAAAGGAATTGCTTGCAACGGCGTACGAGAACTTGGGATATGGTGCAGAGAACGCTACCTGGCGCAACTTCTACCTTGTTGCTGCGCAAGATCTGCGACTTGGAATCAAGCCGCCACTCCTTGGTGGAGGGAGCACATCGCTAGGACCAAAATTGGCGTTTGGAGATCTCTTCCAGATTATTGGAACACAGTTAGACGGCATGAAAGCTGCGACTGAGCAATTTGCAATCGATTTTGACTTCAAAGGAAATGGAGAAACATGGAGGATCCTTGTGAGCAATGGTGTGCTTACCTATCGTACCCCAGAGCAAGTAAACGTTGCGCTACACGGAAAGGCGGATTTGGAAATACACCTCACCAAGACCGCATTTTTGGCTGCGTTAAGAGGTGAAGATGCGCAGCTCCAGAAGAGTGATGGTGATTCTACCTGTTGGGAGCGGTTTCTTGGATACATCTCAGTAAACACTGGGGCAAAGAGAGGACCAAGTCAGCTCTAACTTCAAATTCGATTGAGCTCAAGCTTTAAGAAGCTTTCTTCTCTTGCTTCGCTTCCTACATCGTCCAGCCTACATGCCAGCCTCTTCCACCCTGCCTCTATAGAGGTCGCTCTTCTCTCTTACTACCTAACGCGATACGTATAGTTTCGCAGACAACTGCATTATTAATTAACCTCTTATCTAATTGTAGATTACTAGTTAACTTCTATATTACTTCTACGTTCCACTATATAGTGACACTCTTTTGCATTCGCACTATTCGCGACGTTTGTATTATCATGTCAGATAAGCTTTAGCAGAAGCCGCAGGATCCGAGGAGTGACTCGAACAATCAGCATTCTGTGTACTACAGCCAATCAGAGGCTGGACGCCAAGACTGCTCTCCAGCTGAGGCTGAAATAAGGCGTCGTATCCAATACAAAAAGCAATAGCTATACACCTGTTAAGGGGCCGCGCACGCGAGCCTCCTGCGAGAACAAGAAAGAAATCAATACAATCCACTTTCACCATGGATTCACTGTCCTGGATCTGACACATTCACATCTGCCGCAGCTCTGCCGCGACACGACTGTAGCTTGAACAGCTTAATAGCATAAGTCATACACATGTTAAAGAAACCACAGGGCTCCTACACCTATCATCGCCCAAGCTGCCCAGACCTCAGCTTTCCACGCCGACCTTGCAGCCGCACTCTTGTCTTCATCCTTGTGGCCCTCAACATTACTGTAATCCGACTCCATCTCTGGCGTGTCTCCCACAATCGTCGGGACCTCAGCGCCCGATTTGCCCCTACACTTGTATCCAGACTTGTCGCGCTTGCAAATAGCGTTGATACTCGCACTACAGTAGTCGCCGTGTCCGCAGCAGACACCGTCGGCGGGAATGCAGTTCCACGGAATGTCCTCTTTGAGCGTTTCCCTACTATCTCCGCAGCATTGCGACGTGCTGCCTTCGCAGTACCAGTTTGTTATGAGGCCGGATGAGCCAGCTGCAGCGGTGTTAACATGGGAGTATCAAAGTTGGGGATCAGACACGCACTCTCCGAACCGCAAATAGTTTTGTTAGTGGCGCGTGCATATAAGGATGCTTGGGCTGCTAACGCCGATACGGGTTTCGTCGCTGCTGCGCCGAGCAAGAGGGAGAGGAGTGCGATGGCGCTCAGTATCCAGGAGTTGCGCATCTTGGCCTGGAGAACGACAAGAGCTGGATGGACCGAATTGTACGTGCAAATAAAGAGGAGTGAAGAATTTGAGTAAACCCAGAACACAGTTCCAAGCTCAAATGGGCGTGAACATCAGGACATTCTTTCCCGCCGGGGCCCTCAGAGCTAGAAATACAATCTGCCCCGTCAACTATTGTCACTAAAACAAGCCATGATAGACTATTCTCCGTGGATCGGCGCCAAGATTGGTGCTTTACTAGCTTTACTTGCGCCGACGCTTTGGTAAACGAGGTCGCGTCGGCGAGGTCTCATTGTGGCGCAGTGGTCGAGTTGGACGGCGCCAGGCTCCGCTGCTGCCAAGACATGATACTCCTTGGCTACCCTACACATCAAGTGCAGTACCGAGGCTGCCGCGGAAAAAAAAAGGGGGGGGGAATATGTTGCTGCGACGATAAGAACTGTGGCTGTCGCTGGTAATGCTCTCTTTTTTTCCTTTCCTGTTTATCCTTCATAGTACGTCGGAAGCGTAGCGTGTCGCACACCAGTGAAGTCGATGCCAAGACCTCGAACGACCTCTTACTCGGAGCCTCTCTACAACTAGATTTAAAGCCACCACGACGTTTAGTCCGCGTCCTCGATTTGCTGCCAGGTTCTAGAGCGGCCTTGATTCGTGCACGACTGCGGGTGGTATCGCTTGACGACTACCCTTGCCCCTACTACGAAGCCTTGTCATACGCATGGGGGTCAACCGGGTCAACCGCACCCGTGAAGATCAACGACCATACACTCCACATCACCTTAGATGCATTCGCGGCCCTCGAGAGCCTGCGTCTGCGACGAGCGACGCGCACAATATGGATAGACTCGATCTGTATCGACCAGAACAATGACAATGAGAAGGATGTCCAGCTGCCACTCATGGGCGACGTGTACCAGTCCGCAGCAGTGGTTAACGTTTGGCTCGGCAGCACCAAGGAGCACCACGAGGCGAGCTTGAGGGTCGGCAACTTGTTCAACCCTGAACTTTGGAGCCGGGCGTGGCGAGAAGTCTGTGGAGATATCAAAGCTCAAACCATCGGACCCGACGACCTCATCAATGCACCCGATATTAAACGGCAGGCTCACCGAGCCGCCGTCTCCAACATTCGATCCGATCTTCAACTATTCTAGTACTCTTTGTGTGGCAGGTCACCCCGCCCTAGCAAGTGCCATCGAGACGAACGACCTCTGGCACCAACGTCTTTGGGTTGTGCAGGAGTATTTGCTCGCTAAACGGTTGCGGTTCGGCTTTGGCTATCACTGGGTTTCATGCGATATTTCCCATCTTCTAAATTGGGCAAAGGATGATAGTTACAAGGTTGCCTTGTTCAAGGGCGCCGTAGGCTGGGATTTTGAGGCCGTGCGGCTGAACCTTTCCTGGGCAGCAGCGGGCGGGCGTTACACATCTCTGGGTGGTCTGCAAAATATTCTTCGTACCCAGCAGTGCTACAAGCCCCAGGACATGATATATGGCATGTTGGGTCTCATCGATCCCTACGAGGCTGCTCTGATCACAACGAAGAATGGAATAGATCCCTCGGAGGTGTTTGCCCAGGGAACGTACGCAGCAATCCGGGGCAAGACCACGTTCCGCGTGCTTGATATGGTGGACCTGAGAGTCACTCGTGATGGAAATGGGAGACGAAATAATCCTCAAGCGTGGGTTGAAGCTCACGGGAAGCTGAGCGAACTGCTGCCATCGTGGTCGATTGACTTCGCCCGCTTCCCCGTGCGAGGCTCTTGGAAGCAGGGCGGCTGGAGCGGTGTTGATCTAGCAAGGCAGAGAGAACAGCTCCAAAGGCGTTGCGCTCTTTCTGAGAGACCAGCAAACTGTGCATCAAAGCTGTGCCGTTTGACAGGATCATTGCACACATCCCAGTCGAGACGCCGTGCGACGAGATGAATCTCGACGAGGACGATATCGTTTACAAGCTTCTTTTCTCAGTCATTTCTCCCACTCTTCGCAAAACATTAATGGCCAAAGAACTGGTGGCCGCTGGTATCGCTATTCGCGGCATGCCGCTATCAGCCGCACGCCTTTTGCCGCCGCAGATCAGTGCCGATGAATTGAGTGAGATCTTAGGCGATGCCGAAATGTTCTCACGTCGAGTTCATTATTTTCTGTTAATTGCAACGCCTGCGGCGGCGAACATGGTTATAGAAATTTCTAGGCCTTCTAGAGAGGTGGATTGTTAAAACTACTATTAATTCCTATGTTCTAAGGGTAACAAAGTACAGGGTGGCTAGGCACAAGTCCGCGCGATAATACTAGTGTTAGATGTTAAATGAAGGGCGGAAACGCGGATACGGTCAGAAAGAAAACGGGAGGATGTGAACAGCAAAATGGTAGCGCGGCGTACTCCGATGCCATGAAGGGCGGAAACGCGGATACGGTCAGAAAGAAAACGGGAGGATGTGAACAGCAAAATGGTAGCGCGGCGTACTCCGATGCCGACGGCGTTCTTCTTTTTCCATTCGGAGCTGTGGTGGTGGAGTTATAGGTGTGGAAAGGTAGTGTTGCTGGTGGTGAGGCCAGATCGGGTAAGGCGGGTTCAGCCAACCACCACCACCACCACAGCGAACAAGAGGCACCAACACGACCACGCAGGTGGATTACGATGCAG